>PVLC010002309.1:49038-78674 GCA_004027655.1 Graphiurus murinus | reverse complement strand
ATTGAAAACCTCCCCACAACTTTTGCTGCTTAGGGATAAGTATGAATAGAAACAATCTTCAGAATTTATAAAATAATAATAAAGTAGATTGGTCTTTTTAAAGACATATATTTGGAGTTGAGAAGCAGAAAAGAGATGTGTCTGATTTGCCCAAGCCCATGACAGTACGAAGACATTTTTCTTGGCGTCCTAGAAGAGTGCTGTAAATACATGTATTGGGACCTAGCTCTCTAAAGTCAAGCGTCCAATCAATGCCTTCATTTTTTTTTTTTTCCAAAGCTTCAAAGTCAAAGCCATACTATGCCTGGGTAGGTGATTTTCTTCTCCAAAGGAACTTTAGGAACCCCCACTGATTCCCATTTCTGTAGGATTATTTAAATGAGGTCCTGCCCCAGCAGTAATACAATGGCCCCTAATGGTGCCATAATTTTAAGGCACAACCAAGCTGACTTAGTGAGGGTGCTGTCCAGGAGCAGGGTGCTGAATGGAGGAGCGTACAACCATGACGTTTGCTTTATTACAACAAAGACCAGGAAATTTGGTCCGCCGTTGACTTATTCCTGCCACCCTAAAACTGTAGGATTTCGTGTACGTTTGACCAAATATATTCCTTTGACTTTTTTGGAGCACCTGCTGGGCGTCATACCGATTGCCTGCCCATGCTGAAACCCAGCCCAGCACGGATTAGGTAGCCAAAACCACAACTATTTTCCCTTGACCAAAAATGAGTCAGAGGATTTAAGTGGAATTGATCATTTGCTGCCTGCGTATAAAAGCTTAAATCAGGTCATTTTCACCCCCCTTTTCTTCTAAGGGAGAAGAGGTTTATGTTTCATCTGATAATCACAGCTGTTCCGGATTCAGAAATACAAAACACTTTTAACGTGGGAAGGAGACTTAAAGGAAGAAAAAAAAACAAAGGTAAAAGAAGACGGTGAATAAATACTACAGTTTCTGCAACTAGACACTTCCGTGGGGAGGAAAACAAAGAAACCACGAGGTTCGGAAAAGCAGCGACGCTTTCCATCCATTGGGACTGGGGCCACGGTTGAATCCCTCACCGCTGGGTGATAACAGGTCCCAGCAGCCGCTGGGGGGCGAGGAGTGGAGGCGACCAACCCGCCTGGAGCCCTGCTAGGGCCACTCCAGGGAAAGGTGAGCACCGAGCACCGGCGCAAGTACAGTACGCGCTCTCTGCCACCACCCCTTGTAAAAAGCCTCTGTGCCAGGCTCTCAAAACCCCGGGGAGGGATGCCGGGTGCAGGAGCTGACGCGGAGTTATGCAGCCTGGAGAAGCAGGGATGTGTAAACACCGGCCGATGGCAAAAAGGGCCTATCCTAGCACGGCCAGGCGCGCTCCCCGACCGTACCTACAGCGAGGATCTCCTACCTGCTCCCCACCCCGACACACAGGCTGCAGGCGAGCTGACCCAGGACACACACCGCAGGAAAACTGTCTATACTCGATTTTTCTTTCTCGAAGTTGCCGCCTTTCGCTCCGACCTCTGGTGTCAACCCTGTGCCTCTCTCCACCCCACACACCTCCTTGGAGGTTTGGCTACCTGCGAGGCCGGAGCACAATAGGTGGCGCGGCCTCTGGTGGCCGGGGGTAGCCACGCGCGCTCCCCCGCGTGGCGCGGAAGGCCGGGCGCACAGGCCGCGGGGTGCGGGTCGGCGGGTGCCAGCGCCGGTTCTCAGCGAGTCGGAGGCCGCTGCCCGCGCCCAGGCCCGCCGCCGCACCGTGCCCTCCCAGGCCGGCCGAGCCCCGCCAGCGCCGAGCCGCGCCGCCCGGCCTAGGGGAGCGGAGGCGTGCACGCCACGCTCCTCCGCAGCGCGCCCCCTGCAGCCCCCGGTGCTCACCCGGCTCCAGGGTGCACAGCAGCCGGGGCGCGGTCCGCGAGATGCAGCTGCGCTTCTTGAGAACATTGCTCAGGATGGTGCCAACGCCGCCGCCGCCGCCGCCCTGCCGCTTCAGACATCGCCCCCCGCGTCTCAGGGAGCCGGTCAGCTTGTCCTGCCGCATCCGAGAGCTCCCGGGGCTCCGGCGCGGCCACCGTCCGCCTGGGTCCGCGCTGCCTCGCCGGCGGAGCGGCTTCGCGCGCCGGGCTCGAAGGGTCGGAGCTGACGAAGGTCCCCGCGGAGCAGCGAGAGGGCGGCCGGTGCTCGGGGGTCGAGGGGACCAGCGAGGCGCCCGAGCACGGCGAGGCGGGCGGGCATCTGCAGTGCGGAGCTTGCACAGCTGAGGCAGGAGAGGGCTCCGGGCGGGGAGGGAGGGCGGGAGCGAGCGCGCGGAGACGAAGGCGGCGCTCCCGCCCCCAATCCCGGCATCGCGGTGCGCAGGCGGGGCGGCCAGTGGGGTTCTGCGCTGCCTCCAGGAGAGAGGCCGGGAGGGGTTGCCTCCAAAAGGAGCTAACCTCAGGTGCAGGACATTAGCGAGCTACCAGTGACCACCTCCTCTGAGCCTCGGAGGGGTCGGTCACCCGCCTCAGGACGAATCTGACAGCGCGGCATTGTAGCTACCAGATGGTGAAGCCCAAGCTTCACCCCAAATTGCATCAAACTCTTTCCTGGCAGTTTAGCGAGGTGTGAAAGGCATGTTAATTTTTATTATTATTACTACTAATGGTTTTCTCTTGGAAAAATGGGCTTCTAGAAAAGTGTTCTACTTTAAAAAGTAGTTTTAAAAAGAAATGTTTCCTCGTCTCTCCAGATGAAGTTCTAAACTAGTGTTAATGATCATTACTGTTGAAAAAGAAAAATGCCATTCCTAAGCTACAATGGACTATCTACCATAAACTGAATGAGGAAGGAAAGGGTGTGAGGGGGTCATAAAGATATTTGTATTTACTAATCTTTAGAAAAAGAAACACTTGTGCGGGGCATGGTGGCGCACATTTGTAATCCCAGTACGTGGGAGGCTGAAACAGGAGGATCTCAGGTTCGCGGCCAGCCTCAGCTACTCAGTGAGGCCCTCCACAACTTAGTGAGACCCTGTCTCAAAATAAAGAATAAAAAATAGGACTGGGGGGTGTAGCTCGGAGGTAGAATGCCCCTGAGTTCAATCCCCAGTACCACACAAAAAAAAAAAAAAAACAACTTGTTAGATAAAACAAAAATTAATCTAAAACCCTTATGGGGGAAGGGAACAATAGAATGAAACACTGCACCTTCTTTGGATTTGCCATATGTAGTTTTGACTCTAATAACACGTTATATTATTAATAACTTAACATTTAAAAAACTCTCAAATTGAAAATAAATGAAAGCAAATGAACCTAACTGAATATCTCATTGATAGCAGAAGAACATAGAAAATTAAGTTGATTTTGGAACACAATATTGTGTCTGCACATTGCCAATGATAAATATTCCAAGGACAGATAAAACTGCAAAGAAATCTTAATTTCAGCCAGGCATGGTGGTGCTCACTTGTAATCCCAGTACCTGGGAGGCTGAGACAAGAGGATCTCAGATTCAGGACCAGTCTCATCAACTTACAGAGATCTTCAGCAATGAGACCCTCAGCAACATAGGAAGATGCTGTTTCAAAACAAAAAATAAAAAAGGCTGGAGGTGTAGCTCAGAGATGGAATGCCCCTGGGTTCAATTCCCAATACAAAGAAAGAAGAAAAATAGAAGGCAAGGGAGAAGGAGAGAAGAAAAAAAAAAGGAGAAGAAATCTTAATTTCATTCAGTAGTACGATTATTACTACTAATAATGGTATATTCAACTCATATACACTGTAAAGCAAATAAATACATTAATGTCAAATACAGCCAAGATGTTTTCAGTGTAACAAAACATATAAGCAAACAATCAAATAAATTGGCTTACCTTATAAAACTGTAATAATATATTTAAATTGGAAATTTTTCTTTCTGAAAATAAATATATCCACTGAATTGGTTTAGAAGGGTAGACAACTTAGCAGCAATGAACACTGCCAGCAACCAGGCCTCTAAAAACCATTCCCCACTCAAAGGAACAAAGGCTCTATTGAGGACTGAGTGATTCCAGGCCTGGGCTAGAAAAAGTCTAAGATGAGCCTGAAACATCTTGATAAACTCAAAGGGAGGTAGTGCTCCAAGATTAATGAGGTCATGTTGAAGGGACACAAAAACCACATAAATAGGCTCTCACTGAAGCAATATAAATAGCAAAAGATGAAACAATTTGAGTATTAAAAATGACTGCAATTGACTGAAAAAAATATTGAATACTTTTAAATGCTTTCATAATGCTATTCTGAACAAACTGGAAAAAGAAGCCATTCCTATGACTCTATTTTGTAATAAGTACATTCTGGGCCTTGTGAAGTGCTTCTAGAGTTTGAGGACAATGTCAGAAAGGATATAATTCTAAGAATGAAATGCATAAAAATCTGTTAAAAATGAGGTTGGTCACCTGCAAAGCAAACAAAGCTGATGAGACAGGTGTGAGTTACTCAGTTGCAGCTGCCTGACTGAGATAAATGTACTCTGAAAAAAAAGCAGCCATCTGAAAACATCACTTTAGAAGATAAAATCACTGTTTAACCCAGTCATCATGAACAGTTTGCCTTAGATTCCCCAACCTTTTGCATCAAGCTCAGGCACAGAAATCTATCATTCATCAGCCTGATGCTTTTATAGTTGAGTTCCTGTTCATTATCCTTTAGCTCTCTCTTAATTTTAGTAATATACTCATTGACTGCTGCAGCCTGTCTTGGCTCTGCTGAAGACAACAGGCAGAGGCCTGATGTTTGCCTCTTTCTGGCCAATGTTTTAGAGGGGACAAGACAGATGGTGTCTGGCCCCCTTAGGCTGAAGATGGTGGCAAATACCCAAAATCAAAGAAAGAAAGAACACTGGCAGACACAGGAAACCCCAAGAGAACAAGCAAGTCACTGCAGGCAGTCCTGTCTTCCTGAGTTCTCCCTCTGCCCTAAACTTGGAGGGACTTGTGTTCTGGTTTAACAAGAGAGGCTATTCACACTCAGCGTCTGCCCTGGGCCAGCAAGAGAGGCAGGCCTACCATCCAGGAACAGGGGCCATTGTCTCTGCTCTGTAACACTGTCTGGAGTGGGGAGGACACTCAGCTCCTGGGCCTGTATGACACACGCCACTCAGACCATCCACTCCCTTTGGTTCTGAGGACAGGCTCACTGGGCAAACTTCTAATTATCATTTGGCTTCCCAGAGAGACTCCCAGAGAGAGAATGTACTGACCAGTGAATAGCAGTCACTACGCCTGAGCTTGCTCAATGCTCAGTGAGCTGAAGAAATCAGATTTCTGGGCTCCCAAAGCTGAAGTCCAGACCCTGGACTGTCAAGCCACTGAGCTGTGTTATGGCTGTTGATTTTCTCTTTATAATTCTTCAACTACAACATTTCTCTTCCTAGTAGTGACAGGAGCTTGTTTACTTACAAAATGAACACTCTATTTCATCTCCTTTAGATTACAAGAGGAAAAAATTGATTCTGGTTTTGTTTTTTTTTTTTTCGGGGGGGGGGGGGTACCGGGGATTAAACCCGGGGCATTCTACCTCTGAGTTACATCCCCAGGCCTATTTTTTATTCTTTATTTCTCACTAAGTTGTGTAGGGCCTAAGTAGCTGAGGCTGGCCATGAACCTGCGATCCTCCTGTCTCAACCTCTCAAGTACTGGGATTACAAGCGTGCCAGCAATTCTGTTCATTTAAAAAGAAAAAAACAAAAAAAAAAAAGCAAAAAAACAGCTTCTCGAGAGCTTTTCATTCTAACACTGTATAGAAGTTGAAACAAACAAACAAAAAAAGTTTCTACTATTATGGCAATGACTAGCAAAGGAATTAAACAAAAATATTATTTTGTTTACATTGGAGAGGAAAGCCAGGACTGCCAATTTTTGTAGCAAACAGATAATTAAACAAGTACTAAAATACAATACTCTAAAAGCAGTCATGGCACAAACCTAGTATTATATTTATTATGTGACTCATAGTTTCTTATTTCATGTCTGGGATATTGTTTTCCAAAAGCAAAAGATGTCATCCGAAGTCAACTTACTGAGATGAGCCAGTGTGGACTTTGCCTGTGGCTGTCAACATCCAAGCCAACTCACCATCGCTTTTTTTTTTTTGGGGGGGGGGTGCGGGTACTACGGATTGAACTCAGGGGCATTCTACCTCCAAGCTACACCCCCAGCCCTTTTATTTTTATTTTGAAACAGGGTCTCACCATGTTGCTGAGGGTCTCACTTAGTTGCTAAGGATGTTCTCAAACCTATGATCCTCCTGTCTCAGCCTCCCAGTACTGAGATTACAGGCAGTGCTACATCATAATGCCTGGCTTCATCATCACTCTTTACTCACCAAATGATCTTTACTAATCAAATAATATCAGTGAATTCACATTTGGGCAAATCATACCTAGGCACAATTCAAGAGTTATTATTTAAGCTGAATTTGAGAAAAAGAAGGCTCAATGTAACTTCATACTACATGTGAAACTGTTGCTTGTCTTGCTGCAGAGAATAAAGATCTTGAGAAAACGCCCTGAATGTCTCAGAGTCTGATACCACTGGGATGCCCCAGAGAGGCAAACTCTCAGGCTGAAACAGGGGATTGTGGAGCAGTTGGCGCTCCCTGCATCTTCAAGCCTCTGTGCTGGGAATGAGGCTTCCTTGAGAGCAAACTTTTCCTTTAATGGCAGGCAGGGGTAGAAGTTTGAAGGAAAAGAAAGCCCAACATAAAGAATACAAGCTATATCCCAAAAGACTTCCAGAAAGGAATCAAGTCTGATTTTTTTTTTTATTTCCTATTACTGCTATTTTTGTTTCACAGTAATATCTTAAAATAAAAAAGGCCTACGTGCTTATCATCAGGGACTGAACAGTGGTGGCAATTACCAAGAGAAAAAGCCCCAGAAGCCTGCTGCAAGGGGGGAGGAAAACCACAGGGAGCCACCTTCTCTGGGGAAGCTCATCTGCACAGCTGCAGAGGTCCCCAGCCGCTGTTCATGGACACACAGGTCTCTGAGGGTCAAAGAGCTCTTAACAGATCATCAGATCTAATGCTGTCTCCCACCAGGCAGGAGATGGTTGCATTTTGCACTCCTACTAACAATAGGAGTGGAGTTCTGATGGCATAAAAGCTGCTATTGCCTTGTCCTCACAATTTTTAAAGGTCTGTGAAGAACTCCCAAATAATAAAAGTAACATCTCCTATATGTCTTCCCATATTTGCATAGTTTAGATCTTGAGTGTTTCCCAAAAGCCCATTTGCTAAAGGCTTGATCCCCAACTTGTCACTACTGGGAAGTGGTGCAACCTTTAAAAGGTGGAGCCTAGTGGAAGAAAGGTCTTGAGGTCTTTCCAGGCATTAGATCACCCTGGTCCTTTCCTCTTCATTCACGATGAGGTGAGCAGTTTTGCTCTACCACAGGCTCCTGCCATGATGTGTTGCCTTACCACAGGGACAAAGCTGTTAACAGGGCCAACTAGATGGTAGACTAGAACCTCCGAAACTGTGAGCCAAAATAAACCTTTCTCTTTATGTTAACTATCTCAAGTATTTTGTTATAGTGTCAGAAAGCTAGCACAGTATCTGTGGTCAGTTCCATAAGAAGTTAACATTCTCTTCAGACCTACATGACAGTAAGGCCTTGATAAGTAGTTCCTTCAACTCATTATTCAGAATGGAGCCCACACACTGTGAGCCCATGGTGATGAACATCGGAACTATCCATCCCTCATGAGAGAGACACAGAGGCAAGGCAGCAAAAGGGAAGAAACTGAGGGGGGAGAAAAAACTTTACAATTGCCTGACACATCACATTGCGTACATGGAACATTTCATTTACTTTTTATATGATTTTCTCCTCTTAGTCATAAAAACAATTTCTGTACTGAAACACAGGCATCCCTTAAGACAAGTGCAGCTTTTGTATTTTGTTAAATTCAGAAAAAGGTCTCTCAAACACGGAACAGAGACATTTTGAAATTCCAACACCAAATCACATGCAGCCCTGTTCTACTATGTTCCAGTATTCCTGTTTATATTTTTTTGAGACCATTTCTTTTAATAAGATACTTTCAAAAACAAAACTACCTCCAACACCTGCCCCCCACCAACATACTCAAATGTTTTAGATGAAGCAAAGGGAAAAAATCAGTTACATTTACAGAACAGAAATTTCAAAATTAAAAATTTATCTAATGTAATAGTTTAATTTACACCTGGGGTGGAAATTCAATTTCAGATTGCGATATTGGGAATGTAGTTAACATTTCTATAGCCAGATTCATGTAACCAGACACATAAGTAACTAAAGATTTAAGAAATCACATTAATTTCTTGGCTTGTTATTTTCTGTGTTTTTTCTTGCCTCAAAATGACAGAAATTAATTCATACTACAGGTTGAATGTCCTTTATCCAAAAACCTTAGAATCAAAAGTGTTTTTGATTCTGGATTTTTCAGATTTGGAATATCTGCATATATATAACGAGATATCGTGGGAACAGGACCCAAGTCTAAACACAAAATTCACTTGTATTTCATATATACCTTCTACACATAGCTGAAGGTAATTGTCTATGATCCTGTGGTAACCTGAATTTTGATCTATCATGTGAGGCTATGTGGAATTGTCTACTTGTGACAGTGTTATGTGGTTGCTCAAAAAAGTTTCAGATTTTGGAGCATTTCAGATTTTAGATTTTCAAATTAAGATATTCAACCTGTACTTGAGCTAGGTTTGTGTTGACCATAAGAACTACCATATGACCCAGCTGTATTACTTCTTGGTATCTTTCCAAAAGAACTAAAGTCAGAATACTATAGTGATACATGCATATCCATGTTTATAGCAGCACAATTCACAATAGCCAAATTATGGAACCAACCTAGGTGGACATCAAGAGATGAATGGATAATGAAAATGTGGTTTGTATACACAATGGAATTTTACTCAGCCCTAAAGAAGAGCAACATTGTCATTTGCAGGAAAAGGGATAAAACTATAGGATAGCATGCTAAGTGAGATCAGCCAGTCTCAAAAAATCAAGGTTCAAGTGCTTTCTGTTTTATGTGAAAGCTAGAGAGAAAATGGGAAACAAAAGGGACGTTAGATAATTGAAGAGAGTGACCAGTAGAATTGTGGAAGGGGAATGGAGGAGGGAAGAGGGGAGGGGAAAAAAAGAACTAGTGAAAGAAATTATTGAAATCATGCTATGTCCATGTATGTGGATGTCACTACAAATCTCACTATTATATACGGAGAAGCGTGGGTACAGGTGGGACCTGAAGGGAAACACACCAAAACTTGTGTGTATGTTTGTATGACTTTGAACTTCACTATGATATATAATTACAATGCACCAATAAAAGCATTTTAAAAAGACATCTTTATATTTATTTTATTCATTCATTCACTCATGAAATAAACACTTATTAATCAACCACTGTGGCAAAGGAACTCTGGAGTGAACCCTCCCCCCACAAAAAACGAACGTATGAATAAATATCCTTTACCCTCAAGGAGCTTACAGTTTAGTAAGTGATTTGTAGTAAGGATGGCATGAAAGCTTTAAGATATTATGTGAATTCCTAGAGAGATATCACTGTCTCTTCCCCTCAAGTATTGTACATTCCATTGTTTTTTGGTTTTTGATTTGCAGTACTGGGGATTGAGCCCAGGGGCATTCCACCTCTGAGCTATACCCCCAGCCCTATTTTTTATCCTTTATTTTGAAAGAGGGTCTCACTAAGTTGCAGAGGGCCTCACTGAGTAGCTCAGGCTGGCCACGAACCTGCAATACTCCTGTCTCAGCCTCCCAAATACTGGGATTACAAGCATGCACCACCATGCCCAACCGTTCCATTGTTTTCCCAGAGCTTTGTTCCACTGAGCTATTAAACTTCACCTGAAAACACTCCAAGGACAAAGCTCATTTGTTTTTCTTAAAATTGTAGTCAGCTCTTTCCTTCCACATCAGGAATGGAACTGGAAGACTCATCGCCTTGGAAGATTTAACAATTAGCAGTTTGGCTTAGATTCCCCAACCCTTTACACTAAGCCATTCTAGGATTCTCTTGACCCAGGGGAAGGATACAGCAGGTTTCTCGCACCAATTGGTGTGGATTCATTTGGCTTAAAAAATATACATCCCTAATCTGCTTAGTTTGGAGGATAAGAAGAGAGACGTCCCAGGAAGAGGAGAGAGATCAGCTTCAGCTCTACAATCTGAATCCAACTGAGAAGATGCAGATGTGTGGTCTGATGAGGGAATGTGTAAAGGCCCACAGGTCACTGCACCTGCCCAGACCCTCCAGAGGGTTAAAACAGTGCTGGCCATGGCATACCAAGCTTAGAATTCTAACACCAGCAAAGTGGCCTAATTCCTAGGTCTCCATTTCCTCATCTTTAGAATAAATGATATTTGAGTCGTGAGAAATGAATGACATTGTGAAAGCCATGGGTCCAGCCCCGTGTGTAGCACAAAGCAGGCACTGAATACGTTCACATCTGGGTGTCTTCCTTTTATTAGTGTGTGTGGTAACTGGAAAAGACAGTGGCTAACTCAGCACTGTGAGCAGTCCACCCAGGGGTCCGCCCAGCTCAGGACCAGGCCCTGCCCTGGGGCGAGTCTGGCTGGCCTGAATACCCCACTGCCTTCATCAGCACCCCCTCTTTTGCTTTTTTGTTTTCTTAGGGGGGGTCCACCCTCACTTGGTAGGAATACTGAAATTAGCTCTGTGTTTGCTCTAAAGGGCTGAATTAGAACTGCCAAGTGGGAGTTGTAGAGAAGCAGATGCCAGCAAAATGTAAGAGTGCTCTAACTGTAAATAAAACACAGGGCCTCAGGGGAACCATCAGTGTCCTCTCCCAAGGAGTTCTCAGGCAGAGGCTGCAGGCCCAGCAGACAGAGGTCTGAGACTGGACATTTAAAACGAGGGGAGTTTGGACCATCCAGACCAGCAAAAGATCTTCCAACCCTATGATTCTCTGCTATTAATTTAACTGATTGGCAGAAAGTCTATTACTCTATTAGAATTCCATAGTCCAATATAAATGTTGGCCAATTGTAACACAGAATATTCTTTGGGGTTGTTATGTTTTTTTTGTTTTGTTTTGTTTTTTGTGGTACAGGGGATTGAACTCAGGGGCATTCTACCTCCGAGCTATACCCCCAGCCCTATTTTTTATTCTTTATTTTGAAACCAGGTCTCACTAAGTTGCAGAGTGCCTCACTAGGTAGCTGAGGCTGGCCACGAACCCGGATCCTCTGGTCTCAGCCTCCCAAATGCTGGGATTACATTTTAAGTCACCTTAAGAACCCACCACGCCCAGCTTGTTATGTTTTCAATAAACTAAAATTTAAGCAAAAAGAAATCCTTTTGATGTCAGTTTTCATTATAAAATATGTATATAAAGCATTTCCAAAAAGTGTTAGAATGGATTTACTAAGAGTATTTTGAACAAATCAAATTTGTATGTATTTATTAAGAATTTTGAGCCAGGCGTGGTGGCGTACGCTTGTAATCCCAGCATTCGGGAGGCTGAGACCGGAGGATACGGGTTCGTGGCCAGCCTCAGCTACCTAGTGAGGCACTCCACAACTTAGTGAGACTCGGTTTCAAAATAAAGAATAAAAAATAGGGCTGGGGGTGTAGCTCGGAGGTATAATGCCCCTGAGTTCAATCCCCAGTACCGAAAAAAAAAAAAAAAAAAAAAAAGAATTTTGGCCAGGAGTGGTGGCTATAATCCCAGGACTTGGGACGCTGAGACAGGAGGATCACAGGTTTGAGGCAGCTAAGAACTTCATTTCTTCAAATGAAGCTTGTTTTCAAGACAGTTCAGAAAACCATGTAGAAAAAATATTAGCCAAAAAGTTATATTAAGCAGGATAACTCCCACAAATAAAGGTTAGATCTGATTAAAGGGAATTTGCACTGTATTTCAAGGGTCAATATAAAAACACTGACTCAAAAGAAACATAACAGAAATGATCTATGCTTTCAAAGGTTTGCAGAACAGTCAGCTATGGGTAAATCATGGGACAGTGAATGTGAGAGGGATTTTAGAAGAAAGTAAGGAATTTTAAGTCACCTTAAGAACCACATTAAAAGAAAGGTGCACATCTGAGGGACACAGGTGACAGGTACACGGGGGTGAGATGAATTTATGGTATCAGTCAACATAGACCACAGCATTTCACAGGGTAGCATATCTGGTGATTTACATGTACTTTGATGTTCATGTCCATAAAGATACAGGAATGCACCAGTGTATCCTGGGATGTGCTCATAGTTATATTCTCAATTTTGAAAGTCAACCTAGCCAGGCCTGGTGGCACATGCCTGTAACCCCAGTACTTGATTCCCAAGGCTGAGACAAGGGGATCACAGGTTCGAGGCTAGCCTCAGCAACTTACTGAGGCCCTCAGCAATGGAGTTAGACCCTTTTTCAAAATAAAACAGGGCTGGGAATGTAGCTCAGAGGTAGAATGCCCCCAGGTTCAATCTACAATTCCATGCACAACAGCAAAAAAAAGCCTACCTAAAATTTCAGTAATAGATAAAAACTCCTAAGGAAGCAGACAGCTTTTGATAAACACATTTTCTATGTTCTCCTTCTCTTCTACAAGCAGCACCAGCATGGCCTATTACGCTCGCGTACTTAATGTAGCAGCGCTGGCACCTTAATTACCAGTGTGTTCAGTCCCCGCTTACAACAGAGCATCAGTTGGCAGGATGTCAGTCTGGCCTCACGCCAGCATCCATCACATATGCCAGATCCTAGGGAGGAATGGAATATGTCTTAAAAAATGACTTCTCGTTCCTCTAAAGTTTAAACCTTCTTGCTACTTGAAAACTAAGTGTACAGGCTCAACATCCCTTATCCAAAATTGTTGAGACCAAGAATGTTTTTGAGTTTTTGAAATATTTGCATATGCATAATGAGATATCTTGGCCTAAGATTATTCTCATATTTCAAGTCTCCACATGAAATTGATTCATGTCTAATATACATGTTATACACATGGCCTGAAGGTAATTTTACATAGTATCTGTAATAATTTTGTGCCTGAAACCAATTTTTATGGTATGGAATTTTCCACTTGTGGCCTCATCATCTCAGTACTCAAAAGGATTTGGATTTGGGAGTGTTTGGGATTTCTGGACTAGGGTTACTCGGACACAGTATATTTTAGGAAAATTCAAAATAACTTTCTAATATAGGGACAGATACAGAGTAGATATTCAGTAAATATCTTTTTAATTGTATCTATGGCACACAAAGAATATCAGACTGGAAATCTGCTTATTCTACATTTAAAAATGATCCCTGCCAGCCGGGTGTGGTGGCACATCCCTGTATTCCCAGTACTTGGGAGGCTAAGACAGGAGGATCACAAGTTCAAGACCAGCCTCAGCAATTTAAAGAGACTCTGCACAAGCTAGTGAGACCCTGTTTCAAAAAATAAATAAATAGGGCTGGGGGTGTAGTTCAGAGGTAGTATACCCCTGGGTTCAATCCCCAGTACCACACACAAAAAAAAGCACTTCCCTTAACACCTGCATTCCATATGTTACACTTTGCACCCCCACACCTGATTCATCTATGCTTCTGAATTATTTATATGTATACTCTTTCCTCTCAATAAATTATAAACTTCTCTGACAGCAGGGACTAATTCTTACTCATTATTGACCCCCACCCCACCCCTGCCTGCAGCTGGCTTGGGGATCTGTACACGTGATACTCAGTACATGGGTGTTAAATAGAAATAAAAGTATAAACCCATCATGTCAAGAACAGAGTCATGCTTTTCCACTCATTAAAAAAAAAAAAGACTTTATTCAACTACAAGAGAAATAAGCAGATGTGTTTACGAACAGTTATTTTGACTAACATTTGTGCAATGTACAGAAAATAAATCCACTAATATTCTTGGTCTCCCTGACAAATTTCCAAAATATGTGATGTTCAGATACCACATATCTGCTCTAACTCACTGGGAGAAAATGTACCTATGATTGTAGATATAAGGGCAGTCAGCATAGGAGAGTAGCAAGGAAGCAGAGATTCTAAAACCAGTTTTAGGGTTGGAAACCAGGCCCCACTATTCAAACTATATAAAATTGGGTAACTTAATTTTCTCAGTTTTGTCATCCAGAAAATTAGACAGCTAGAGTACCTACTCCCTGGGGATTATTCTAAGGAGTAAATGAGACAAAAAATGTACTTACTATAGTGCCTAGCAAACAGTAAGGTCTCTGTACAAATATTACTTATTCCACCATTAATAGTTTAAAGGTACCTGAGAGCATTTTTGTTACTTTTGGCAAGGACAGTTCTTAATGTGAAAGATAATTCTCTGTTTTGTTTTGTTTTTCTGGTACTGGGTATTGAACGCATTCTACCTCCGATCTACATCCCCAGCCTTTTCTATATTCTGTTTTGAAACCGAGTCTCACTAGGTTGCTGAGAGTCTAGCTAAATTGCTAAGGCTATCCTTGAACCTGCGATTCTCCCATCTCAGCTTCCCAAGTACTGGGATTATAGACATGCACCACCATGACCGGCCACTTAAGAGATTTTAAACTTATATGATAGCACTAAGAACATTTTAAACTTATATGATAGCATTGTCAAAGATTACCAACCATACCAGTAGGTCACTCAATCTTCTTTGCTCTTTAATTATCCAACTTGACCTAGAGATTTAGTGCAAAACCACTCAAGAAAGCCCATAAAAAGGAACATTCATTTAAACTGACAAATTGCTCATGTTTCATCTTCTTGATTTTTTTTAACACATTACTTGAGGATAATGTGCTATAATGTAGATAAGTCAACCCTTTGCTACTCTTGAAAAATGAATAATGCCCCAATATTGATTACCCAATAGCTGTTGGCTTTGCGGAATCACTGCAATTGGGAAATCAACCCTTCTTAGCAAAGTTTAAGTGAGCAATTTTCTTCTCGATCTTTCTATTCCTCTGATATTATGCCTTTTAAAATAAAGCATGCAATTTTTTTCTTTGTTTTTGTTGTTCTTTTTTTCTTTTTTTGTTTTGTTTTGTTTTTGTGGTTCCAGGGATTGAACCCAGGGGCATGCTACCTCTAAGATACAGCACCAGCCCTTTTTCTTTTTCTTCTTAAATTTTGAAACAGAGTCTTGCTAAGTTACCACATGTACTGGCCTCTAACCTGCAATCTTCCTGTCTCAGCTTCCCAAGTACTGGGATTACAGCCATGCATTACCATACCTGGCATGCATGCAATTATCTGAAATTTGGTTCAACCATTTTATTTCTTAGACTAAATACAGCCCATGATTTATTAGAAAATTCTGATCTTTGAATACATTTTCCTTATTTGTAATATTTTTTGGGGGTACTGGGGATTGAACCCAAAAGCATTCTATCTTTGAGCTATAAGACCAGCCCATTTTTTTTTTTTATTATTTCTTATTTGGAAACAGGGTCTCACTAGGTTGATGAGAGTCTCACTACCTGCTGAGGCTGTCCTTGAACCTGCGATCCTCCTGTCAGCCTCCCAAGTACTGGAATTTCAAATATGCACCACCATGCCCAGCTTATAAATAAATTTTATGGCATATTTATACTCCTACATGTATTGAGAGCAATTTCTCAAGTTGGGGATCATAAAAATATCTTAGAAGTAGAAGTAGCTTATCAAAAAATTGTTTTTATAAGTTTGTAAATTTATCAGGAATATATTTCCTAATGAAGACACAATTTTCAGTAACAACCACCACCACCACCACCACCACCACCTAGCAGTCGCTTCCTGTAGATCAGCACTGGACAAGGTGCTTTAATTACCCCATCTTGTTTAACCCAACAAGTAGATATTATTTCTCAAGCAATGGGAAGTAGAAGGAGACTGTGTGAATACATTAACTGGAGCAATTTTTTAATTAGGCATAGAGAAAAATGACTAAAGGAAAATATAAGTCACATAAGTACAAAGTAGTTAAATCTGGGTAGTGTGAATATGGGAACTGGATGTATTTTTCCTTGCACTAATCTGATATTTTTTTCCTAGAAGGAAAGAAATAAAAAAAGGAAGGTATGAATAAATGAATGAACCAATAGACCAAGAGGTTAAATAACCTTCCCAAGGTCATACAACTAATGAGTAGTAGAGCTGGGATTTGAACCCAGGTCTGTCTTATTCTAAAGACACACTCTATCCACTAAGTTAATAAAAATATAACCACATACCACATATGTTTGATCTGATCAAAATATTTTGGAAGTTCTGAAAACAGACTTATTCACAACCTCATCTATGTTACCAATTAACAGACATCAACCATTTCTGCAAAATTCTCTTATATCATTTACTGGTATAAATAACAAGGAAGTGGCTTCAACAAGGTCAGCCCAGTGTTGCCAGTTAACCAGAGGAAATTCCTCTGGTATTATGTTGTCATAAAACCAGAGGAAATGAGTGAAGTTCTAGGTGAAAACTACAAAAGACTGGTGGTGTCTTCTATAGCACCACAGCAGAATGTGCAGGGGTCAATCAGGGCCTACAGAGAGATGGGGCTTGAAGGATACCTGGGGCCCTTCTTTCTGCATCAGCCCACCCTAAAACTCATCCAGGCGAAACCTTGAAGTTTCTCAAGAAACTGCAGAAATGGTTTGTCTCTAAAAATAATTTGCCAAATATGCAAAAGGAAACAGGAAGCTGGTTACTTAGCTGAGAAAGCAACAAACCAATGACCCTCTCCATCGAGAGAAGATGTTCAGTGATAATCAGTTCTGAATAATTTTTGTGCCACTGTTGGGTTCCCTCTTGTGTGGGAAGCAGCTGTCGTAATCACTGTATCTCAGAATTAAGATAGCTTCTGAGATGATTCAAACTAAATTGCCATGAGTCCTTTAAAGAGTATTTTAAAACCCTTGTGCCATATTATACACACACACACACACACACACACACACACACACACACACACACACACATCTCATGAGCCACTTAGGATGCTGAAGTTTTGATAGAGTAAGTCAACACTTTAAATGTTCCCTTGCTGTATGTCCAATGCTTGCATTACAAAATTTGGGGTATAATTTGACAGATAATGAAGTTTAGTCAAAGAGAAATGTTTGGATTGCCTCCACCGCCCTGCCTGACCTCATCCAGGTGATTTGGAACTGCACTGAGGAATGCTCTCAACAGCAAATTTAACTATGGCTGACTCCTTCTTGTGGGAAAAATTAGGCTAGATCAGTGACGTAGGTTTAACTTCTAGTCTCTAAGGCTGTCTGACTTCCTAAAAGTATAGGTAGTATAAAATAGACTAGTAGGGCCTAAAGAAAAAGATTATCAAGGGTTTCCCAAGGGAAGAATGTTGAAGAACATTTGAGAACAATACTGTCCAAGATTCAGTTCAATCATGAGCCATTTCCTATGATGTTCAGTGCTCTTGCCTCTTTCCTTGCCTCCCTGAAAGCTTCAGTAAAGAGTGTTACACTGCTGGACATTGGGGGTCCTTTGGGGAAGGATGGAGGAGGGGTGGGTCTGGAGTAGGGTAAAGAAATTCAGAGAAAAGATGGTGCTGTAGGAACAGAGAACACAGGGATGGTCCAACTCAGAACACATGTGAACACATCCCTCCCCCCAATTCCACCAGCACAGGCTATTGATTGTCCCTAGCACAGGAAGTGGCTTTTCATTTCTCCAAGGTCTTAAGATGATGGAAGTTGATGGGGATACAGGGAGAGCAGTAGCATTAAGGGGAAGGAAGGAGGGCCTCATGTTGACCAGAGCCTGAGAGGGCTACGGTCAGCTCACCCTCCTCTGTCTCTGATGGGAACAGTTGAGAAAGTGGTAAAGTTGTGATGGAGGAGAAAGTGAAGAAGGAAGAAGGAGGGAACACAGTCAATCAAGAACCCCCCATTCGGGAGGCTGAGACCGGAGGATCCCGGTTCGCGGCCAGCCTCAGCTACCTAGTGAGGCACTCCACAACTTAGTGAGACTTGGTTTCAAAATAAAGAATAAAAAATAGGGCTTGGGGGTATAGCTCGGAGGTAGAACACCCCTGAGTTCAATCCCCAGTACTGCAAAAAAAAAAAGAACCCCCAAAGCCATGAGAAACAAACTATTGAGCTGGATTTGTAGCATTGATTCAAAACCACTAACAAGGGGAGTGCATGAACCACAGATGCAGAGGGAAGACAGGTAAACAGTTTTCAATAGAAATTCAAGTCACAAGATAGAAACTGAGAATAATAGAACATGCCAGAGGGCAAATGGATGGGGAAAAATGCTTCGGGATGGGGCTGTAAAGAGTGCAAGTTATTAAAGGTGTATTTGATGTAGCATCAGATGGACAGCACAAGGATAGACTTGCCATATTTCAAAAACCAGAGTTGCACTCATGTTTACAGCAGCATTATTAGGCTATTATTCTCAATAGCCAAAAGGTGGAAGCAACCCAAGCATCCATAGACAGATGAATGGATGCACAAAATGTTGTATACACACAGAGCAAAGTATTATTCCACCTTCAGAAGGAATTTGGCCTTAATAATCCACATTGTAAGCAGGGTATGGTGTCATATGCCTATAATCCCAGTACTTGGGAAGCTGAGAGAGGAGGATGACAGGTTTGAAGCCAGCCTCAGCAATTTAACAAGACCCTCAGCAACTTAAGCAAGACTCTGTTGCAAGATAAAAAAATAAAAATAAAAAGGCTGGGGATGTAGCTTGGAGGTAGAATGCTCCTGGGCTCAATTCCCAATACAAAAAAAAAACTCATGTTGTGGCATGAATATTATATGATGCTACAGCATAGATGAACTTTTGAGGACATTATGTAAAGTGGAGCAAGGCCATCACAAAAGGATAGATACTGAATGGCAGCTGCCAGGGGCTGAGGGCAGGGGCTAGTGGGGAGTTACTGTTTAAGGGTTAGAGAGTTTCCATTTTGCAAGATGGAAAGAGTTTTGGAAATGGATGGTGGTGATGGTTGCACAACACCATTATACTTAATGCCTCTGAATTATACATAAAAAATGGTTAAGATAGATTTTCTGTTATGTATATTTCACCACAATTAAAAAAAAAAAAGAAATAAGATGGCATGACGTGGTGGTGCATGCTTGTAATCCCAGTACTTGGGAGGCTGATAGGAGGATCACAGGTTCAAAGCTAGACTCAGCAACGTAGGGAGATTCTCAGTAACCTAATGAGATCCTGTTTCCAAATTAGAAATAAAATCAGGCTGGGGATATAGCTTAGAGGTAGAATGGCTCTGGGTTCAACTCCCAGTACCCCTCCCCCCGCAAATAAGAAATAACCTTTTTAAAAAATCACAAGAAAATTAGCAATTAGTACTGGGCACGTTTGAATGTCTTACAGAGTTATCTTTCAAGACACAGTCTGTCTTGCTGCGAACATGTTTTAGTGCCTTCTCCATGCAAGCAACATACTAGACAGTGAGAGCATCCAGCCTGCTAAGGCACAGTCCAGAGGGAGATGTGGGCCAGGGACAGAGTGCAATGCCACATGGCCAGGACAACCCTGCAAGTAAAAAGCATCTAATTCAGACTATGCAGTCAAAAGTACTTTCCAGAAGAAATGATGTATCAGCTGAATCCTCAAAATAGAAGTTACCATATAGAGGCAGCAGAGAAAAAAATACCAGGCAAAGGAAATAGCAGGAAGCTGTGAGAATATGTTAAATTTTAAATACTGTGTGTAACTCATTCTGCTTGGAGCACAGAATAGGAAGGAGTGATCTGAAGAAGAGAAGAAGGTGGAGCATCAAATCCAAGCATCAACAACGAAAATTATTTTCTGGATGGTGATAAGCCAGTTAGAAGGATGCTTTACATGATTCACTTTGCAGAAAGAATACCACAAATGGCATATTAGGGAAAACAGGATATGAAGTGAGAGAGAACACAGCACCAAGTACCCATGCAACTAAGAACATCTTTAAAAAAAAAGAGAGCTGGGCACACTTGTCATCGCAGCATTTGGGAGGCTGAGACAGGAGGATCCAGGTTCGAGGCCAACCTCAGCTACTTAGTGAGGCCCTCTGCAACTTAGTGAGACCCTGTTTCAAAATAAAGAATAAGCCGGGCGTGGTGGCGCACGCTTGTAATCCCAGCATTTGGGAGGCTGAGACCGGAGGATCCGGGTTCGCGGCCAGCCTCAGCTACCTAGTGAGGCCCTCTGCAACTTAGTGAGACCCGGTTTCAAAATAAAGAATAAAAAATAGGGCTGGGGGTATAGCTCAGAGGTAGAATGCCCCTGAGTTCAATCCCCAGTACCGCAAAAAAATAAATAAATAAAAATAAAATAAAAATAAAGAATAAAAACTAGGAAGTAGAATGCCTCTGGGTTCAATCTCCAGTACCAAAAAAAAAAAAAAAAGAAATGCAGTAGAATATGCCATTTTAACTAATTTAATGTGTGCAGTTCAATGGTATTAAGTCTATTCATGCTGTAATACAACCAATCCTTTCCATCTTGAAAAAACAAAGCTCTGCACCCATTCCTCTCTCTTCTCCAGCTCTTGGCAAGCACTGTTCCACTTTCTGTTTCTATGAAGTTGACTTCTTCTATCCATCCTTCTCTTTAGTGGAATCATACAGATGTGTCCTTTTGTGACTTGCTTATTTCACTTAACATAATGTCCTCAAGGTTCATCTACGTTGTAGCATGTTAGATTTTCCTTCCTTTTTAAAACTGCACACCAGTGTGTATTTGTACTACATGTTGTTTGTCCATTCATCTGCCCATGGATACTTGGGTTGTTTCTACCTTTTGGCTATTGTGAATAAATATTGCTGCCATGAACACAGGTATATAAATACATCTGTGAGACCCCACTTTCAGTACTTAAATGAAATTGCTGGATCAAGCTGTAGTTCTACTTTGACTTTTTTTTTTTTTTTAAGTACTGGGGATGGAACCCAGGGGCATTCTACCTCCAAACTACACCCCAGTCCTATTTTTATTCTTCATTTTGAAACAGGGTCTCACTAAGTTGGGGAGAGCCTCACTGAGTAGCTGAGGCTGGCCACAAACCCGGATCCTCCAGTCTCAGCCTCCCAAGTACTGTGATTACAAGCATGCACCACCAAGCCCAGCTCTATTTTTACTTTTTGAGAAACCATCAGACTATTTTCCTAGCAGCTGTACCATTTTACATTTCCAATAGCAGAGTACTAGGAGTTCAATTTTTTCTTGCATTCACACCAACACTTGTTATTTTGTTTCTTTGATAGCAGCCATCCTAATGGATGCAAGGTGGTTATAAGCATCTTATTCAACCTTCTGAGCCTTCAATTTTTATATCTGTAAAACGAGCAAGGCAAACTAGATGATTCTTAAGAATCTCAAATTTCATCATTCTATGAACTGAGAAAACGAGAGTCCTTTGCTGGGAAAAGTCAGATCATCTAATCCCTCTGAGTCTTGCATTTCTTGACTCTGTTCTCCACACTGACACATACTCTGAAGATGGTTTCCAGTAAAATACAGGTTGAAATGCAAGTGTAAGGAGTGTTAATGAATAAGAAGTTTGAGAAGGTCAGGTCCCAGTCATCCATGGAGAGGACCTCCATTTACATTTCAGGGGCCTTCCCAAGGGTGGGGATGATTGTTAGTAACAACAACAAAAGAGACACCTGCTGCTCATTGTTCAACTTTCACTCTTGTGAGGACAAATTATAACTAAAAATATTTTTTTAATGGTAAGGTTGGGATGGTAGACAGAAATAGTAACTTCCCCCAGGAGATCTGTTACTCTTTCTAATGAAGGATTATTTCTCCCTACTCTCAAATATAGAGACTAAAACTTTTTAAGAGGAAAAGTATTTTCTTAATGAGACACCCTGAAGAGGAGTCACTAGTAAGTACCTGGGGGGAAATACTGGTTTACAAAAGGGAAAACAACGAAAAGCAGGATGGAAAAAAAAAAAAAGAGCATCATTAAAACCAGGATCTGAAGCTGGGCATGGTGGTGCATGCTTGTAATCACAGTACTTAGGGAGGCTGAGACAGGAGGATTGCAGGTTCGTGGCCAATCTCAGCTACTTAATGAGGCTCTCTTCAACTTAGTGAAATCGTGTTTCAAAATGAAGAATAAAAATAGGGCTGGGGGTATAGCTCAGAGGCAGAATTCCCCTGGGTTCAGCCCCCATATCACAAAAAGAAAGGAAGGAAAGAAGGAAGGAAGGAAGAAGGAAGGAAGGAAGGAAGGAAGGAAGGAAGGAAGGAAGGAAGGAAGGAAGGAAAGAAGGAAGGAAGGACAGACAAACCCAGTATCCCAGCTGGACAGGGGGCTGTAGTCCCATCTACTTGGGAGGCTGAGGCAGGAGATCACTTGAGCCCAGGAATTTGAGACCAGCCTGGGTGACATAACCAAAAGTTGCCTCAGAAAAAGAAAAGATAGTAAGAGAAAAGCAGGATTAGGACTCCCAATCTCACAGCCCAGTACTGTCCATAAATTTAGCTTCTCCTCTAAAAGAGATGATCATTATTATTGCATCTTTGCAAGAACAACAATCTGCTAATATGGATATGTCTAACTGGTTAGCTCCATAAAAGTCCTTGCCTTGCCTTGCCTTGCTTTTCTGTAGGAGTGCTGGAGCATTATTGGGCCTTAATACAGAATCAAACATGAGGAGCCTCTTAGTGTTCTGCTAAGAGTCACCACCCAACATTGGAAGACCACAATCCTCCCCATATTGCAGGGCTGAGGGTTGAGTTCCTTACACCTTTTACAGGTGGTCTTAGGAGAACTGGGGCAGAAAATGCTCAGACAGGGTTACAAACGTGGGCTGAGAGATCTGACCCCCAAAGTCAAGCTGTATGGAGACAACAAGGAAATAAATGTTGCACCCCTTTTCTACTAAGTTTTAATTATACAACTGATTCTAAAATCTATGTGATAGCCGGGCGTAGTGGCGCACGCTTGTAATCCCAGCATTCGGGAGGCTGAGACCGGAGGATCTGGGTTTGCGGCCAGCCTCAGCTACCTAGTGAGGCACTCTGCAACTTAGTGAGACCCTGTTTCAAAATAAAGAATAAAAAATAGGGCTGGGGGTATAGCTCAGAGGTAGGACGCCCTTGAGTTCAATCCCCAGTACCGCAAAAATAAAATAAAATCTATGTGATGTGAATCAGAAAACTGGTGGGGATCACAGACAGAGATGGTGGGAAGAGGCCCAGATCCCAGATCAGGGAAAGGAGCCAGCCTGACCTCTACTGGCCATCCTGGGTAGTGGCAGCAAGATATGAGGAGGAAACCCAGTCTGGCTCCTGAAACTAGAGGATCCAAACACACAAAACCCAACTGCACCCATCTGGAGCAACTTCTACACTTGACGGAAACCTTGCCAGAGAGATCTTGGGCCAAATGGCACATTTTGCTGCCTTAATGACTGTGTCCTGGAACATCCCTTTCTGGGAATGGTTTTGGGAAGGTAATATTGGAAGAAGAAAAAGTTGTAATGGGCAAGACATAGGATGTGATGTGCATTCTACCTCTGAGCTACATCCCCTGACAGATTGATTGATTGATTGATTGATTGATTGATTGATTGATTGATTGATTGTACTGGGGCTTGAACTCAGGGGCATTCTACCTCTGAGCTAGATCCCCCGCCCTATTTTATTTTTATTTTTTGAAACAGGGTCTCACTAAGTTGCTGAGGGTCTTGCTAAATTGCTGAGGCTGGCTTCAAATCTGCGATCTTCCTCTCTCTGCTTCCCAAGTACTAGGATTACAGGCATGCGCCACCATGCCTGACCTATTTCGTTTTTTAATTTTGAAACAGGATCTCACTAAGTTGCAGAAGGTCTTGCTTAGTTGCTGAGGCTGGTCACCAACCTGTGATCCTTTCGTCTCAGCCTCCCAAGTACTGGGATTACAGGCAGGAGCAACTGCACCCAGCTTCAAAAGCTATTTCTATACAGAGTCTTTTACCAACACCTACTTGTTTGTGCCATCACAGAAATGGTATTACAAATGTAATGTTTCCTGGACCTTCACACACTTTAGTACTTTCACCTTTGCCCCTACTGACCTTTGTACACACAGGGCCTACTTTCATGGATCCCCAAAACACATTTACACATCACATTCTCAACTGAAACACATAAAGGAGAAGCAGTCTCCTTGTGTGAAATTGGAGAAGAGTAAGCAATCCTTTCCCAAAGAGTTAAAAAAAATTATAAAATCCCTAATTATGATTATTCTGCATCTCCTCTTCAAATAATGCTACTCATTGATTTTTTTTTTCAAATGTGAAAAGCCCCCTGAAGGCCTTTAAAAGACCAGTACTCAAATACTGATGGAAAAATCAGCCACAGAGAGAATGATGGCATGCTATGATTATGGTGATGTTCTGAACATGTTACACACTTTAACTCACTTAACTCTCATAATGACCCCATGATGTATTATCAACATCCCCATTTTACAGATAAGAAAGCTGAAACACAAAGAAGTTAAGGAACTTGCATGAGATTAAACTAGTAAGCAGGGAACCAGGCTTCCAGCCCAGGTGCAGTAGCTCCGAGTCCCTTGCTCTTCAAGTGGCCTCCTCCGGCCCCATCAGCTCTCCAAGGGACCTCTGCAGAAGCCCAGACTCCTCTCCCCACTTCTCTCATTCCTGCTCTTGGAGAACAGGCCTGAGGCTGGTCTCCATCCTAGCAGATGCTGGGCAAAAGCTATGGCCTGAAAAATTGTCCCAAGGAAAGCAGACCAAGCAGAAAAGAGGAGCTGTGTGCACAGAGAGCCTGTTGGACTTTATCTTTCTACCACTCAGTCGCAGATCGACTCTTTGGTTTTTTTGTTTTGTTTTGTTTTGTTTTGTTTTGCGGTACTGGGGATGGAGCCCAGGGGCATTCTACCTCCAAGCTATACCCCCAGCCCTATTTTTTATTCTTTTTTTTGAAACATGGTCTCACTAAGTTGTGGAGTGCCTCACTAAGTAGCTGAGGCTGGCCGCGAACCCGGATCCTCCGTTCTCAGCCTCCCAAATGCTGGGATTACAAGCGTCCACTACATCATCCGGCTTCGACTCTGATAATTGAGCAAACTGCTCACTTTGTTCTTCTTCAATAGGAGGACTCTCAAGTGCTCTAATTCCACTCACACAAGTTCTTCTCTTGAGAATATAAAAACCAGACTTCCCTTGCCTGAAATTCCCTTAGGTCTGCAACACCTTCTTCTCCTAAGCATTTTACCCTAAATTGCTTAAAAGTGCATAGTTTTATCTTGAAACATTGAAAATCTCATTGGAGTTTCAGACTTAAACACTGCACACTTAAAACCATTGCTTGTTAGCTGATCATATCGGGAAGGTGGGTTTAGAATACTTCCAAGTGTCAACACATGCTCTGTGAAAATGAGAGTTGCCCGAAAATCAACTTCAATATACCAGGACCACCATGAGACTAATAACTACATTGCAACTTCTTCATCTGCTTCTCTGAATCTTCATTTTTTCTGAAAGTTCACCAAAGATACTGTGTATTTTTACATTTGTACTTTGGTACTCAGGAGGTACCTAGCACAGAACTTCTTTGAACTTATAAGCTCATTCCATTATTACTATTATTCATTACTATTATGAACTTATTTCAGCAATGTTTAACAATTCCTTCCTCTAAATTTATCACTGTCCTTCCCTATCTTAACCCATGACATTTTACTAGCTTTGGTGTTTACTTATCTTTTATGATGCCTTGTTTAAAGTTTCTATAAAAATAAAATGCTGGCTACAGATGGCCAGGAGAATTACCTTATTCCTCTCCAACCATCCCAATTATTAAATTTTCTCCATATTATCATATCTGACTCTGCTACAATCATTTTTGTACAAGAGACTTCTTTTCGGTGGCCGCCTAGAGCAGCAACCTTCCATGGCAGGACCATGGAGCAAGCAGCATCCACTATAGAAAGCTAGTGTGTTTATATGCTGATTGGAATGATCCAATAGAGGTGAAAAAACAGATGAAGGATCAGCGATAAGAAGTGTAGAGATTCCTTGAGTAGGAAAGAGAAGATGGGTCCAGTGTACCCAAGGGCATTAGACAGTTCATACTGAGAAACTGAAGGAATGCTACCTATACAAAGTAGGAATAAGAGAACATTCTCTTTGACCGCTTATATTTTCTCTGTTAAAATACAAAGCAAACTCACCAGCCATGAGGAAAGTGGGACATAAAAAGGGATAGAGGGAGAGTGAACAGACTAGGGAAATACAATACCGATGGTGTCCATGAGGTTGGCGGTGATACATCTAAAGAGAAAGCAGCTGGCATGATGTGTTTCTCCCGCCACAGTCCATTTTGTAGGTGCACACAAAGAATGAATAAAGAGTTAAGTGCAATCAGGGTTGGAATCTTGGCTGGGGAGAATGACAAATGCAGAGTGGGACAAGTGTGTATACAAGTGAGTAACCATGATGATGACGAACTCCAAGCAGAGTTAGCAGGAAAACAACCAATGGATCTTTATTGCTGACCGCTAAGTCAAATATACCATATTGGGTGATTGATTGGGGATTTACAGGAGTATATACTATCCTTCCTATCTTCAGAGAGCTGTCAATATCAGAGAACAGTCTACTGGTTCCCAAACTTTTCTGTACAGTTGAACAGCCCAGGAAGCTTAAAAATCACCAGGTTCAGATCACATTCCGTGCCAATTAAATTCAAGTATCTGGTATTAGTATCTTTTTAAAAATCCTCAAGTGATTTCAATAGACAGCAAAGTTTGGGAATGGTATTTGAAGATTTAAGTAAAATTCCTTAAACATTTTCTGTTAGATTATTATCTTATATTTTGCTACCAATTTAATATCTAGCATAGGAAAAATGCAGCTAATTGTTCTACAAAATAAGTCCATTCCTTTGAGGAATGGACCCTGAAAGCTGCAATCCTCCTGTCTCAGCCTCCTTAGTGCCAAGATTAGAGATGTGCCCCACTGTGCCTGGCTAGTAATGGAGTTTTGAAGCTGGAAAAGCATGCAGAAAAGTAGAAATGGATTCAGCACATCCCAGAAAGCCAAATCCCAATGTGACAGAGGAAAGTTGAGGTCCAACCCATGTCATACTACATATTCCACAAGACACAAGGACTACCGAGCTGGTCGTGCACATCTATAATCCCAGTACTTGGGAGGCTGAGACAGGAGGATCACAGGTTCGAAGACAGCCTCAGCAAGTAGTGGAACTCTGAGCAACCTAGTGAGACCTTGTTTCAAAATAAAAATAAAATAGGGCTGGGGGTATAGCTCAGAGGTAGAATGCCTCTGGGTTCAGTCCCCAGTACCACAAAAAAACAAAAAATATATATATAAATAAAAGAAATGGTCCCTCTGAACCTTAGTGAGACCCTGTTTCAAATTTAAAAATAAGAACTAGGAGTGTATCTCAGAGGTAGAATGCCCCTGGGTTCAACCCCCCAGTACCAAAAAAACAAAATAAACAAAAAAAGAGTCCTTGGACAAGCAGCTGAGGGAAAGTACTGTGACATATGAGGTATATATTTTGGATTTTTCTCATGAATCCTGGTTCCTAACTCTCAGAGTCATTATTTCCTAAATGACTAAGGACAAAAAGGTTAAAGTATTCAAGTAGCTTTGAAACAGCTTCAGAGTAATAAAGGTCAGAGAAGGTTTTTTGCCATAATGTTCAGACATTTTAGGCCTCAGAAAGCAAAGCACCTCTCTCTCTCTCTCTCTCTCTCTCTCTCTCTCTCTCTCTTACATACACACACTTACACACACACACACACACACACACACACACACACACACACACACACACACCTCCTGCCTTCCTTTTACCTCTCCTTTCTCTCCCCAAGGCAGGTCATAGAAATTAAAAATATACTCTTCCCCTACCTTAGTATCTCAGAGCTGGCCATAAAAAATTTCTCTGACCTACCTTGTCTGATAGTAGATCACAAGACCCACAGGGATACTGCCCCCCACCTGAAAGAAAGAACTGCTGCACAGAGAGGCCAAGGAGAAGCTGAACAGTCAGCCTTGCTGGATTTCCCCATTTGGTTAGCAATCTATCACACCCCTTTTGTCCAACCATAGTTTACATGTTCGTGCTTAAATCATGTTTATGCATTGAAGTCTCTGTAAAACCCCAAAAGCACAGGGTCTAGGGAGCTCCAGGACAGCTGAACACATGGGGGTTCCCAGAGGGTGGTGTGCCCACAGAGGGTGTGGCAGCCCCAAGCCCTTTCCCACACGGCTTGCTCTGTGCATCTTTTCCTCTGCATCTTTCTTAATATCCTTTATAGTAAACTGGTAAATGTGTGTCCCCGAGCTCTGTGAGCTGCTCTAGCAAATTAACTAAACCCAGGGAAGGGGCTGTGGGAATCCAAATTGTAGCCAGTTGGTTGAAGCACGGGTAAAACAAGCTGGGGCTTGTGACTGGCATCTGAAGTGGGGTCGGGAGCCAGTCTTGCAGACTGAGCCCTCAGTCTGTGAGATCTGACAGATCTGACACTTTCTGCCTAGATAGGGTCAGAATTGAATTAGAGGACACCAGGCTGCTAGATGGGAAGAAAGCAGAATAGAAGTTGGGTTAGTTTTTCCTTCAGAGGTTCTCAAAATTATTTAACTACCCCCTTTTCAGAAAAAAAAAAAAGTCAAAATCCCCCCCCCCCCGGAAATCTACCTTCTTTAAGCAAATAAATGGAAAGATGCAGTAATAAATTTGCATTATTTTATGTATCTATATTTCAGTGCTCCCCAGGGGCAGTATCACCCACTTTGGGAACCTATGCTTCAGTGTGCCTTATCTATACCAAGGGACTTAATGACCGTATGCATACTGAAAGCTGAGTGCAGAGACTCCCAGACTTCACTCTATCCAGCTCCCAGAATACGAGCAGCCAGACCTTCATCCTTCAGGCAGGAGTTCAGAAGATCTATCCCTGGGAAATCTGACCAGCCCCAGAAGGAAGACCTAAAAATACTGAACTAGGGGTTCCATACAGATGACCTTCAGTGACACTTAAAGTCACTAAGCCCTGCCAGAGAGCCCAGAGCTCAAGTCAGCATTTTAGAGTCCCACACATATATGAACAGACAGTTAAGAATTGCAAGATCTCTGAGAAAACACTCTAAATATAACAGTAGTTTTGAAAGTTCCTTTCTTCCTATCTATCTATACCAAAGTGTTATTTCTTGTTTGGCTGTTTTAGTCTCTATTGTTAATATCCTTAGAGTGATGAGAAAATATATTACATCCATGAAACAAGATCAGGGTGTCATATAAAAGGACATTCAAATTATAACCCAAAAGAGTTCTCAATACAAGATTGGAAAATAAAGTTAAGATAGTCTATGATCAAGTAAAGCAACAAAACAAAGGAATGGAAAATAAGAGGACATATAAAACTAGTCCAGACGTCCCAACCACCACACAGCAGGACTCAAGAAGGAAGAAAAATGCAGCCAGCCACAGCTACTTAGTGAGGCCCTCCACAACTTAGTGAGACCCTGTTTCAAAATAAAGAATAAAAATAGGGCTGGGGGTGTAGTTTGGAGGTAGAATGCCCCTAGGCTCAATCCCCAGTACTGCAAAAAAAAAAAAAAAAAAAAAAAAAAAAAAAAAAAAAAAAAAAAAAAAAAAAAAAAAAAA
>PVLC010002309.1:17087-48938 GCA_004027655.1 Graphiurus murinus | reverse complement strand
ATAGACCTATTCAGAGCAACATGATCATGAATTTCAAAAACAAAGAGAAGATTCCACAAGCTATCAAAGGGAAAACATAAGCAGTCCCCTACAAAAGCACAGGAATCAGAGAGACTTCCGACTTACCAAGAACAATAATGGAAGTGAGAAGGCAATAAAGCAAGCACAGAATTGTCAATCAAAGTGCAGATACAATAAAGACATTTTAAGCATGGCGTGGTGGCACATGCTTGTAATCCCAGTACTTGGGAGGCTGAGACAGGAGGATCACAGGTTTGTGGCCAGCCTCAGCTACTTAGTGAGGCCCTCTGCAACTTAGTGAGACCCTGTTTCAAAGTAAAGAATAAAAAATAGGACTGGAGGTGTAGCTCAGAGGTAGAATGCCCTTAGGTTCAATCCCCAGTACGTACATATATATATATATATATATATATATATATATATATATATAGAGAGAGAGAGAGAGAGAGAGAGAGAGAGAGAGAGAGAGATTGATTTTCATTCATGCACAGTTCCCCAAAATTGATCTAATGGATACCTCTGCCAAGATGATATGGGGGATATGGGTAATGATATAAAAAGAATAATCAAGAAAGAAGGAAATTGGGGAAGGGTTAAATGAGAAATGTGGGCATGGATGTCCTTACCTATACTAGCTTCTGCCTCACAAAGATGTGTGATTACAATGCACCAAATAAGGGGAAACATGGGCCAGGTGTGATGAGGTACAACTGCAATACTTGTAGTACTGTAGTACTTGGGAGGCTGAGACAGGAAGATCACAAGTTTGAGGCCAGCCTCAGCAGCTTAGCAAGACCCTTAGCAGCTTAGCAAGACCGTTGTTTCAAAATAAAAAATAAAATGGTCTAGGGGTGTAGCTTGGATGTAAAATGACCCATATTTAATCCCAATACCAGAAGAAAAAAGAGAGGAGAGGAGAGGAGAGGAGAGGAAAGGAGAGGAGAGGAGAGGAGGAGGTGGAATGCAGGAAATAAGAGAGTAAGAGCAAGGCATGGTGGCGCACACCTGTAATCCCAGTACTTGGAAGCTGAGACATGAGGATAGCCAGTTTGAGACCAGTTCAGCAATGTAGTTAGTCTCTCAGCAACCTAAAGAGACCTTGTTTCAAAACAAAACTAAAGAAAAAGTCAGGGGACTAGGGTGTAGCTCAGCAGTAGAATGCTCCAGGGTTCAATCCCCAGTACCACAATACAAAAGAAAAGAAAGAAGGAAAGGAAGGGAAAGCTCAGGGTGACAGTGCAGGTGCATAGAGCACAAGCAGTCCAGACTGGAGCCGTAGGCTCTGGGAACATTGAGTAGACAGTAGTCAACACAAGATGATTCCTGCTATTGGGTCATCTTTCTAACTTAAGGACATCTTTCTAACTTAAGGATGCCCAGGAGAGCCAGTTCCATTCTCACTGATATTTATGTTATGATGTGTCAATGAAGCCCTCTCTCCCCTCCATGCTCACAAGTATGTTGTACTTTGACCTGCTTCTCAGAGCAGAAACAAGGCCCTGGTGAGCTACAAATCCAAAATAAAGGCCTCCTGTGAATTCTCCGAGAATCCAACACCAGCCTGGGACCCAGAGACTGTGTCATTTATCTGCTGAGGGCTTCTAGCTAAGGTAGTAGCATCACCCTTTCACGATACATCTAGGCCTGGGCTTGCCATTCAGTGTTTCAGAACCATATGTTGCTTGGGAACATATAAAGGACATGGGAAAAGTATAAAGAAAAGTGAAGTAATGTTTAGCACACAAGTCAGGGAGACAGAATATTTCACCTAGGGAGGAGTACACAGAGGAACTGTCAATGTGCTAGTAATACTTGTTACTCAAGCTTGATAAGTAAATATCCATATGCATACATAGACCATTTATTCTTTAAAATAAAAATGCATGCCAGTATGATGTACACAACAATCCCAGTACTTGGGAGGCTAAGGCAGGAGGATTGCAAGTTTAAGAACAGCTCAGGCAACTTAGCAAGACCCCATTTCAAAAAAATAAAAATAAAAAGGGATGGGGTGTAGCTCAGTGGTAGAGCATCCCTGGGTTCAGTCCCCGGTACCAAAAATGTTAAAAAAAATACATGTGCTAAATAGTCTCCTTTGTGATGATACATTCTATAATACAAAATCTTTTAAGTAGTAAGTGGATTTCTACTGCAATGAGTAAAATTGCTTTTAACATTTTGAAATACTAAAGGGACCAAAAAAATCTTGTTTTGGGGGGGATTGGGGTTTTTTTGGGGGGGAGGGCGGTGTGCCCGGGATTGAACCCAGGGCTTCATGCACCCTACCACTGAAGTACACCTCCAGTTCCTGAAGATATTCTTAATAATTTTATGCCTACAATAAGAAAAGTTATATAAAATAAAAAACTCTATATAATTTACCAAAGCTGATGTAAAAGAAATAGAAAATACAAATAATCCTATAGTTATTTTAAAAGTTGGATCCATAATTTTTTTTTCTGCAGTACTCAGGACCACATTAGGATTTTTTCAGGAATGCAAGTTTGCCTTCAACAAAATTTATAAAATTCAATGTATTATTTTGATACACAAAGTATGTGATAAATTTCAACATCTTAGCAAACTGGACAAAAAAATTTCCTGGATTTGATAAAAGAGTTATACAGAAAACTTTCATACTTGAACAATGAAATAATGAAAACTTTACTTCTGAGGTTGAACATGAAGAAAAACTCTCCTACCCATTATCACTATTGCTTTTTGATACAATACTGGAGGTCCCAGCCAGGGCACAGGCAAGAAAAAGAAGTGAAAAAAAATAGTAAAGAAAACCATAAAAACCAACAGTATTTTTAAAAGATAAAAACTGTGTACTTAGAAAATACAAAAGAATTCACAGATAAATTAATGGAGTCAACAAAACAAAAGGTGAGACTACTAGATATCAGCTTAATCTACAGAAAACTATATTTCTTTTTTATTTTTTAATGTTCTTTTATTGGTGCATTATCATCCCACATCATAATGTAAATCACATTGACATACATTCACATAGCACTTGGTACCCCCCTCACCCCCCTCTGCATCTCCCCCCCTTCCCATATAGAGAACTGAGACTGATATTGGGATTTTCACATATGTACACACAGTCCATGTTAGTATTTCCAATAATGAACCTCAGTTTCCCCCTCCCCTTCCCTTAGACCACTTCCCTGGCTCCACTGAGGTTTCTCCTCCATTATCTGGAATCCCTCTGATATCCCAGTTACTCCCTATAGCTTGTGCATATTAAAGAAAACATATGTCCCTTCACTTTCTGTGACTGGCTAATCTCATTTAACATAATGTTCTCCAGGTCCTTCCATTTTCTTGCAAATGACATTATTTTATTCTTCTTTATTGCTGAGTAGAAACCCATTGTGTGTATTTCCCATAGTTTTGTGATCCATTCATCTGTTGATGGACACCTGGGTCGATTCCATATTTTGGCTATTGTGAATTGTGCTGCTATGAACATGGGTATGCATATATTACTGTAGTTCTCTGGTTTCAACCTCTTTGGAAAGATACCCAGGAGTGGTATAGCTGGATCATATAGTAGATCCATAGGAGCCATTGTTCTCTGTGGTCCTTGATGTGAGATCAAATGAAGGGAGAATCCACAGTCCTCATCAGGGCTGCCCATGTTGATTGTTCTTCCTGTGTTCGGTTCTAAACTGGTAACACCTGTCTTTCCTTTCTCTAGCACATACTTGTATAATACCTTATGTGTTTCTAACTCTGATAGATGATAGATAGATAGATAGATAGATAGATAGATAGATAGATAGATACTATCTAATAATTGAGTCTGAAGAGCAAGTCTATATAATGGTAACATCTTAATTTTGGTCCTGATGTGCAAAGTTATCCATCAGCTTTGTTTACCACATCCAAATTTATCATTCAGCCCTTCCCAAAGTAGACAATCCCACCAGACCAGCAGTCATCCTGGCTATTACACAGGAAACTTGATCTCTGGATACCCCTTATGTTTGTGCTTTTGTTCACACTTCTCCAGATTCATGAAATACTTTCCTTAATCCTTCCATAATCTAAATGATAGTGCTCTCTTCAAGACCAATGTAAGCCCTACTTCCTTGACAAACTCAGTCCATGCTGACTTCCATAGTCTATCCATTGTCAAATCTTTAGGAGTTTCTACTTCATACTTGTGGACACCTCTAAATAATTCTCATGAAATGGGCTACTGAATTGAATAGACACTTTAAAAAAGAAGAGATACAAATGGCCAATAGAGACATGAAAAAATGTTCAACATCACTGGCAATTAGGTAGATGCAAATCAAAATTACATTGAGATTCCATCTAACCCCAATAAGAATGGCAATCATCAAGAATTCAAATAACAATAAATACTGGCAAGGATGTGGGGAAATAGGAACTCTTCTACACTGTTGGTAGGATTGCAAACTAGTTCAGCCGATATAGAGATCAGTGGGAAGATTCCTTAGAAAACTATATCTCTATATACCAGCAAAAAATAATTTTTTTTTTTTTTTTGCAGTATTGGGGATTGAACCCAAGGGCTGAGCTACACCCCCAGTTCTATTTTTTATTCTTTACTTTGAAACAGGATCTTACTAAGTTGCAGAGGGCCTCACTAAGTAGCTGAGGCTGGCCGCAAACCTGTGATCTTCCTGTCTCAGCCTCCCAAGTACTGGGATTATCGGCATGCGCTACCACACCCAGCTAGAAACTGAATGTTTCTAAAGAAGCCAATTTAGCCGGGCATGGTGGCACACGCTTGTAATCCCAGCATTTGGGAGGCTGAGACCGGAGGATCCGAGTTCGCGGTCAGCCTCAGCTACCTAGTGAGGTACTCCGCAACTTAGTGAGACCCTGTTTCAAAATAAAGAATAAAAAAATAGGGCTGGGGGTATAGCTCAGAGGTAGAACACCCCCGAGTTCAATCCCCAGTACTGAAAAAAAAAAAAATAAAGAAAGAAGCCAATTTAGAATAGTGTCAAGAAACATCAACTACCTAAGAATAAATCTAGTTAAACATACAAGACTTCTACATAGGAAACTATGTGGCACTATTTTCTCCTATAGCACTATCACTTTCTTACATAAATAAGAATCTATTTATTGATTCCTAGTGAACATGGGATCCAAGAAGGCCGAGGAAAGTGACTGATGCAGCCTTCTGGAGCTGTGGAGAAGGAAATCTGTTCTTTCAGGCAGGTTGCTGAACTGGAGCCATGGTGGGCCATGCTGGTGTGTGCAGCAGAAGAAAGCACAGCTGAGAGATGAAGTCATGTTCTCAAAGATCCTGTCTGAGCACCTCTACAGGACTTAGCTATACTTAAAAGCACATCACTGAGCTTCTAATTATGTATGCCAATCAATTTCCTTTTTCACTTAAATCAAATTGAGTTGTGTTTCTGTGCTCATGACTGAAAGAAAATTCTTCCTTGTTCCAATATTGTAACCAAACAAAATGGTAGGCTGAAAAACAGTACATTGGTCATTAAAAATGATGTTTATGAATAATTTACACCACTGGCTAATGTTAATGAAAAAGGTACGATGCAGAAATATTTACAGTACAATGACTTTGAGAAAGCTGCATATAAAAAAACACTTGAAGCCGAGTGTGGCGGCGCACGCTTGTAACCCCAGTACTTGGAAGGCTGAGACAGGATGATAGAAGGTTCGCAACTAGACTCGGCTACTTAGTGAGGCCCTCTGCAACTTAGTGAGACCCTGTTTCAAAATAAAGGATAAAATAAAATAGGACTAGGGATGTGGATGTAGTTCAGAGGTAGAATGCCCCTGGGTTCCATCCCCAGTACCACAAAAAAAGGGGGGGATTATCTTTAGAAAATGATTTTTCCTCATCTTACATTTCTTTACTTTTCAAAGTTTCCATGAGTATATTAAAATTTAATACTTCTTATTCAGCTATAATTCACATACCATAAAATTTGTCATTTTTGACTATACATATTAGTGATAGTCACAAAATTGTGCAACTATCACCACTACCTAATTCTAGAACAATTACATTACCCCAGAAACAAATCCAGACCATTAGTTGTCACTCTCCATTCTCCTCTTCCCAAACCCTGGTAACCACTAATCTACTGTCTTGATGGATTTGTCTATTCTGGACATTTCAAATGGAATCATACAATATGTGGCTTTTTGTGTTTCTTTCACTTAGAATGTTCAAGGTTTATCCATTTTGCAATATGAATCAGTACTTTGTTCCTTTTTATGGTTGAATAATATTCCATTGTATGGGTATTACCACATTTTGTTTATCCATTCATCCACTAATAGCCATTTGGGTTGTTTCTAATTTGGGGCCACTATGAAAAATAATAGTATGATATCTGTCTACAAGTTTCTGTGGGGATGTAAGTCTTCAATTCTCTTGGGTAGATATCTAGAAGTAAATTCCTGGCTGGGTATATTCCTTTTATAGTTCAAAAATGTACACAGAGAAAACTATTTTTTTTTAGAGGAAAATGTTGACTTTCAGTGCCTCCAAACTTGGGGCCACAGAAATATCTTTTCTTGCCACAGAGGACAAGGTATTACTATAGAGAAGACAGGCAAAGGAAAAGTCCACTCACCTATTTGACAAGGGATCATTCTCTGCCAGGCATTTATGATAGGTGGTAAGATTCAGGATGCAGGGGAAGACACATTAATAAAAAATCCCCATATTTATTGTTAAGGCTAAAGTAAAGATAATATTTCTATGTATATTTATAATGTATTCATATTTTCTGTTAGGACAATTTTCAAGTGACAGCTATACTTTATTACTTGATGTATGATACCACTTCACAAACTCAGCCAGCAAAAATTAAACATTTACTACACCAAGGCAGAAAATTGTAAAACAATGTAATGCTAACAATTCATATGATCTCCCTCTGCTTTCAGGTAAAACCGGTCAAAGCAAACCACATAAAATTCTTGACATCAGAATCAACCTCCTGAACAAATATTCTTTTTATTCCTCTCATTAGGTGGATTTCTGACATACTAAGCTACAGTTGTTCAGTAATTCATTGTGTAATTCATTGAGTCAAGCAAAACTAAAGTGCTTATTTCATATATGAACTATGTTGAAGTACCGTGTTCAAATAAATCTAAAGTCTTTACTGTGTCCTTTGCATGTTGTATACTTTTTACTGCTCAGTAATATTCCAATAATAATACAGAGTTATCTATCTAACTGCTTTAAAAAAAAAAAAAAAAACACTAGCCAAGCATGGTGGCACAAACTTGTAATCCCAATACTTGGGAGTCTGAAACAGGATGATTACAGTTTCAAGACCAGCCTCAGCAACTTAGAGAGACCCTGTTTCAACATAAAAAGTAAAACTGGGCTAGGGGTGTAGCTCAGAGGAAGAATGCCCCTGGGTTCAATCCCCAGTACCGCAATGAATGAATGAATGAATGAATGAATAAATAAATAAATACTAGAACACTATTATGTCACAGTTCATAGTAGATACTATAGACTAGACTTTTGAGGTACCTATCTTTAAATTCTTTCTCAATCATTTATTAACTGTGCAACCTTTAGGCAAATTATTTAAATTCCTAAATCTCAGTGTCCTAATAAAATGTCCCAGCCGGGCGTGGTGGCGCACGCTTGTAATCCCAGCATTTGGGAGGCTGAGACCAGAGGATCCGGGTTCGCAGCCAGCCTCAGCTACCTAGTGAGGCACTCCGCAACTTAGTGAGACTTGGTTTCAAAATAAAGAATAAAAAATAGGGCTGGGGGTGTAGTTCGGAGGTAGAATGCCCCTGAGTTCAATCCCCAGTACCACAAAAAAATAAAATAAAATGTCCCTAAAGATACATGGTTTTGGAGTTGCTATGAGAAAGAAAAGAAATAATTTGGCAAAAGTATGTACTCAGTAAATAACAGCTGATGCTATTCTTACTATTTTTAATTTTATTTGGTTTTATCAACAATTTTCCTTAGATGAATATAGGGGGGAAATGTGCTCTTCTATAAAACCAATATTGATCTTGCTTTTCTTAAGGCCACTCCAGTTTTAAAACAAAGAAATACTGCCATAAAGCTTGATGTAAGAAACTATAAAATCTAAGCAGTTATATCATTTATGTTAGAAGTAAAAATGATCTAGTCATTTTGATTCATTACTCACATTTATTTCTGATTCTTATTTCAAAATTATTATATTCCCTTTGGTATAATAATGAAAAATAACCCATTTTAATAAAAGACTAAGATAATTTGCATATTATGTTGCATATTATGTCAGGGGGATATTCACTTTTGCAAAAATTAATAAGCATCAAATTGATATGAAGGTAGAAATGGAGATTATTATCTGGACTTCTGTTTATTAAATACAATAAAATCAACATGTTCTATTTGAATACATTACCATCAACCACTATCAAAATGAAAGCTCAGAAGCTGGGCATGGTGGCACACACTTGCGATCCCAGGATTTGGGAGGCCAAAACTGGAGGATCCTAGTTTGAGGCCAGCCTCAGCTACTCAGTGAGTCCATCCACAACTTAGTGAGACCCTGTTTCAAAATAAAGAATAAAAAATGGGGCTTGAGATTGGAGGATTCGGGTTCACAGCCAGCCTCAGCTACTCAGTGAGGCCCTCTGCAAATCAGTGAGATCCTGTTTCAAGATAAAGAATAAAATAGGGCTGGGGGTGTAGCTCAGAGGTAGAATGCCCCTGGGTTCAATGCCCAGTACTGGGAAAAAAAAAAAAAAAAAAAAAACAGGGCTGAGCGTGTAGCTTGGAGGTAGCATGCCCCTGAGTTCCATCCCCAGTACATTAAAAAAAAAAAATGAAAGCTCAGTCAAACCCAGGGGCATTCTACCTCTAAGATAAAGATAAATCCCTAGCCCTATTTTATTTTTTATTTTGAAACAGGGTCTAATTTGTGGAGGGCATTGCTAAGTTGCTAAGGCTATCCTCAAACACGTGATCCTCCTGTCTCAACCTCCCAAGTACTGGAATTACAAGCATATGCCACCATGCCAAACTGAGAGTAATAATTTGAATGCAGTTATTGCTTAACAAAAAAACATTCTGTTCAATTTAATAGCATCATATTACCAAGGTGAGAACTAAGCTCTCAAGGAAAAGAGCTAGGGAGCCCCCATATTCTCCGAAATGCAAAGCCCTGGCTGGAAGTTACAAGAAATGACAAACTGTAAAACATGTAGGACGGATACATTCACAGATCCACAAATCAAGTTGTGTGCTTGTGGGCACATCTGCCTAAAAGACATAACTATCAATCAAGTAAATTTAAATTCTATGCAATTATGACTAGTAACTTCCACAGTGACCATCCCCCCAAAAGTGATCTACAGATTCAATGCAATAGCCATGAAATTACCAAGGTCACCCTCACAGACATAGAAAAATCAGTCCTTAAATTCATTTGGAACAACAAAAAGCCCAGGATAGCCAAAGTAGTTCTTAGCAACAAGAACTATACAGGAGGTATCACAATACCTGACTTCAAACTCTACTACAAAGCCACAGTAATAAAAACAGCATGGTATTGGCACAAAAACAGACACATAGACCAATAGAATAGAAGATTCAGAAACAGACCCATGTGCTTACAGTCAATTGATTTTTGACAAGGAGCCAAAAATATACACTGGAAAAAAGACAGCCTCTTTAACAAATGGTGTTGGCAAAACTGGTTAACCATATGCAGGAAAATGGAAATAAACCCCGCTTTCTCACCCTGCACAAGAGTCAATTCAAGATGGATCAAAGACCTGGAAGTCAGGCCAGAGACCTTGCAGCTACCTGAAGAGGGCATAGGCCCAACACTTCAACACATAGGCACAGGTAAAAACTTTCTCAACAAGATCCCCAAAGCACAAGCAACTCAAAGGAAGATCAATACATGGGATTGCATTAAACTGAGGAGCTTCTGTGCAGCAAAGGAAACTTATCAAGAACCTCAACAGAGAGCCCACAGAGTGGGAGAAAAATTTTTGCCAGCTACTCTTCTGATAGAGGACTAATATCTAGGATATACAGAGAACTCAAGAAAATCACAGCTAAGAAAACAAATAACCCAATCAAAAAATGGGCAAAGGATCTAAATAGACACCTCAGAAAAGAAGAAATACAATGGCCAATAAATGTATGAGGAAATGTTCCACATCATTAGCAGTCAGAGAGATGCAAATCAAAACTATCTTGAGATTTCATCTAACTCCAATCAGAATGGCGATCATAAAAAACATGAACAACAACAAATGCTGGTGAGGGTGTGGAGAAGTGGGAACCCTAATACATTGTTGGTGCGATTGTAAATTAGTGCAACCACTAATGGAAAACATTATGGAGGACCCTCAGAAGAATGGGAATGACCCTACCATATGACCCAGCAATATCACTTCTACCCAAAAGAATGGAAACCAAACTATCAGACCAACGCATGTGTACCTATGTTTATAGCTGCACAATTCACAATTGCCAAACTATGGAACCAGCCAAGATGTCCATCAACAGATGAATGGATTACAAAACTATGGGATATGTACACAATGGAATTTTACTCAGCCATAAAGAAGAACAAAATCATGTTATTTGCAGGGAAATGGATGCAACTGGAAAACATTATGTTAAATGAGATTAGTCAGTCACAAAGAGTAAAAAAAAATATGTTCTCCCTAATATGCGGATGCTAGGGAGAAAATGGGGCATAAGAGGGACTCCAGATGAAAAAGGGGAAACCCTAGATAAGCAGAGAAGTTGACTTAACTGAAAGTGATGGAGGGGGACACACACACACATACACCCTAATGCACATGATGTACTTTCACAAATATATCAAAGTCAATCACTAAACTGAGCTTGAGAAGGACGGAGGGCGAGGGAGTGGGGTGAGAATTGGGGAAGAGGTTAAATGAGAAATGTGTACATATATGCCTTTATCAGCTTGTACCTAACAAAGATGTATGACTACAATGCACCAATTAATAATATAAAAATTTTTTTTAAAAAAAGAAAGAAAAAGGAAACTGGAGGTATAACTCCATGGTAGAGCACTTGCTTTACATGTGGGAGGCCCTGGGTTCAATCCCCAGCACCACCAAAAAAGAAAACAAAATCTCCATGCATTTACCATTTTATGATTTTTTTAACTTCTTTTTTTTTTTTTTTTTTTTTTTTTTTTTTTTGCGGTACTGGGGATTGAACTCAGGGGCATTCTACCTCCGAGCTACACCCCCAGCCCTATTTTTTTTATTCTTTACTTTGAAACCGGGTCTCACTAAGTTGCGGAGTGCCTCACTAAGTAGCTGAGGCCGGCCGCGAACCCGGATCCTCCGGTCTCAGCCTCCCAAATGCTGGGATTACAAGCGTGCGCCACCACGCCCGGCTGATTTTTTTAACTTCTAATACAAACAATAATAATGGGTAGATTAAAAATTAAGAGGAAAAAATCAGAACCAAGGCATTCCATAATCAAAGGGGAAAATAATCTTTACTTGACATTTTTTAGTTGATCAGAATCCATGAAAAACTATCAAATACTTATAACACATGCCAATTTTTTGTAGGTAGATACAAATGTGCATGCACATTTATACACCCCCCTCATACACATACATACACACACACACACACATCCTTCTTCCTTTCCTAGCTAGTTCAAACAAGTACCTGACTCTGGAGAAAACCCTATTCTTTTTCTGGGGGAGGGTTACTGGGGATTGAACTCAGGGGCATGCTACCTCCAAGCTACACCCCCAGCCCTATTTTATTTTTTATTTTTAAACAGGGGCTTGCTAAGTTGCTGAGACTGGCTTTGAACCTGCAATCCTCCTGTCTCAGCCTCACAAGTACTGGGATTATAGGCATGTGCCACCACACCTAGCTGAGAAAACTCTATTCAATTCCAGTCTATTCAATTATATTCTCACTAGATATGGACCGAGCACAATGATATCATTATGATAATCAAACAGGATTCTGTTTAAGGCACATTAGGCAAAACCTTTCTTTAGTAAAACAGTATGAGTAATAGGTTAAGAATAATAAACAGCAGTGTAATAAAAAGAGGAGCAAGAAAACAGAAAATTGTCATTTAATAATAAACATTAAAATAGTATTTAAAGAATTAATTTTTTATCTGATACTAATCAAGCCCTGAAAACTGCTTGTTGAAAAAAATGCATCTTAATTTGGCACTAAAATTTAAAACTCCAGGATAGTGTTACTTTACATATAAAAAGTGACAGAGTAAACAAGCAAAAAAGACAACCTTCACATGCACTTGAAAAGCCACCATAGGCATTTGACCAAAACATACCATTTGTGCCTATGTTTACCATACCTGAGCACACTGTTCTGCCATGCTGCATGTGAACAGAGAATGCAAAACAAAAACAGGGAAATATTAGCAGAATAAAACGTGTAACTACTCCATGGAAAATTATAAAACTAGCTCACAAGATTTAGTAGACAACATTTCAGATGGATCAGTAATTTAACTGTTTTAACTCAATTAACAAACCATGCAGCTATAAATTACAAGTGGATTATCCAAGAGACCGGTGTCATTTGTTAAAATATTTTGCCCTTTTCAGATTTCCAAGCAAGTAGTAAGAGCCTGACACAAAGGTCTCCTCCTTTAGATCAATTGCTTAATTCACTTATGAGAGCAACACAGAGATTAAGAAAGCAAGAACATGCCTTTTGGGTTATGTCTATTTGATGCTGTTTGGAAAAAAAAAAAGATTTTTATCATTATTTAGCATCAGGTGGAAAGAGTGAAGTGCTACATCAAATCTGGAATAATAAAACTAAGGGTATAATGTTAGACATGAAGTTTTCATTTGAACTAAAAATAAATAAAATAAGAAGTTATCTGATTTAAATGTTCTTAGTTCTAAAAATATGAGCTTCTGTGCAGAACTTCTCAAAATATTCAAAAACACAAGGACTACTGACTCAGTTTCGCCATCATCCCTGACCAGCGTGGCATAAGCACTGACCCCACACCCCATGCCGGCACTTACTTCTCTTTTGTGACATAGCCTGCAAGAAGGCAGTCACAACATCACAGTTCTTCTGTACTTTATGCAGAAGTCGATCTTTCTGCTTCAGTTGCCGAAGTAACTTGGCGGACTGTATGCCAATTCTATACTTTAACTCTTGAAGAATGGTCTTCAGTTCGTGAGGGTCTATTAGTAAAGAAAAACAGAACAATAAATGCCTTGAGAGAAATACAAATCCCAGTGCAATCCTAGTAAAACGATAAAAACCTAGAACATCCATGTAAGCCAGCTAGTCCTAGATTCTCATCCAAGACTACCTATTCAGCTAAGATATTTTGAGCAAGTAAGTCACGAAATCACTTCCTGCCTTGTTCATGAGACAAATATTATAAGATAAATTTTACTACTTGAAGCTACTTGTAACATGGAAACAAAGCAAAGATTCTTACTTTTACCATACCTCACTCTGGTTGCATATTTACCTTCTAAAAATTATCACATACTTTTTTTTTTTATATCATTAAAGTGCTCAGGTGGTAAACTTGCAGGACAAGAATCTTTTTTATTCTTTTACATTAACAATTAGCTGATCAAGAAATACTTTATAAAACACACACCTTTGTTTTTTTTTTGTTGTTGTTGTTTTGTTTGTTTTTGCAGACCTGTGGATGGAACCCAGGAGCATTCTACCTCTGAGCTACACCCCCAGATCTATTTTTTATTCTTTATTTTGAAACACGGTCTCACTAAGTTGCAGAAGGCCTTACTAAGTAGCTGAGGCTGGCTGTAAACCTGCAATCCTCCTGTCTCAGCCTCCCAAGTACGGGGATTATAAGCATGTACCACCATGTCTGGCTTAAACACACATCTTTGTAAGTGATCATCTTTGTAGATAATTTGACATTTTATAGTGTAGATGAATGTGGCAGTGCTGGTTTTGTTTTAAATATACAGTCTTCCAATAGCCTATCTGGAAAGTACAGTATTTTATTTTAGTGACTCAGTGATTTTCATATATGGTAGAAAATACATTTCATTTAGACAGATAAATTAGGATAAGTCTATATTCTTAAAACTCAAATTCCAAAAGCATGAGATCATGTAAAATCCTACCTCATTTTCAGAGGCTCTGAGGTGCCTTCGACTCTGTAATTATCTGTGAATTATATGTGTTATTTATGAGAAGAATTTTCAGAGTGCTGTGTGGAAATGTCTTCTACAACAATATCCACTGTATGTAAACATGCTGAGGAAATAGATCTCCTTCATTTCTGCATGCCCTACACCAGCCATAGCCCCTTTCACAGTGTTTAATAACTGAAGAAACTGTCAACTAACTATGACCAATTTCTTCTCTGAGGAATTCCAGGGTGTGTGATAAGAAAAATGAGTACTCTACACACATTAATTCATGTAATTCTCACCACAGTGCTCTGGGGTGTTATTATTATCCCTATCTGTTGGAAAATAAGATAGAAGTTAAATAGCTTGCCCGAGGTCACACAGCTAGGCAAAAGCAGTGGCAGGATATCATCTAGGAGCCTAACTCCAAAGTCCATTCCTGTCACCACGGAAACACTGATAGCCTGGATTTCCTGAGAAGCCATTTGGTACCTCACCTAACTAAAGGACCCACACATGTTAAATATCTAAGGAAGTGCTATATTGGAGCTATGGCAAAATTCCTGACAAAGAGACACAAGAATATACAGTTTGTATTATAAAACTCTTTCTGAATGCAGATAGTTATGTCAGGAAGGATATTTTTTGACTCCTAAAAAAAAAATCAAATAACCTGAGCCGGGTGTGGTGGCGCATGTTTGTAATCCCAGCATTTGGGAGGCTGAGACCAGAGGATCCGGGTTCGTGGCCAGCCTCAGCTACCTAGTGAAGCACTCCACAACTTAGTGAAACCCTGTTTCAAAATAAAGAATAAAAAAATAGGGCTGGGGATATAGCTCGAAGGTAGAATGCCCCTGATTTCAATCCCCAGTACCGCAAAAAAAAAAAAAAAAAAAAAAAAAAAATCAAATAACCTAATAAGTAGCATTATTTATGCAGATAGTTATATCCATCACCTGATTTATTTCATTTATTTATTTATTTATTTATTTATTTATTTATTTATTTATTTATTTGGTACTGGGACTGGAGCCCAGGGATATTCTACCTCCAAGCTACACCCCCACTCCTTTTCTATTTTTTTGTTTTGAAACAGGGTCTCACTAGGCTGCTGAGTGTCTCACTAAATTGCTGAGGCTGGTCTCAAACCTGCAATCCTCCTGTCTCAACCTCCCAAATACTGGGATTACAGGCAAGCAGCACCATCCCCAGCTTATCATCAGATTCTTTAATTGTAACATTCTAATAATGTTTATTAACAGAGAGTGTGCAAACCAGGAGTGGAGGTGCATGCTTGTAATCCCTGTTCTTAGGAGGCTGAGACAGGAGGATTGCAGGTTCACGGCCAGCCTCAGCAACCTAGTGAGGTTCTCTGCAACTTATTGTGGCCCTGTTTCAAAAATAAAAGAATAAAATAGGGTTGGGGATATAGCTCAGAGGTAGAATGCCCCTGGATTCCATGCCTAGTACCACAGAAAAAAAGAGAGAGAAAGAGAGAGAGAGAGAGAATGAATGAGAATGTGCCATTATAATATGACATCTCATTTATTCTAGTAAGTTTGACTGTAAGGAAAAAAAGAATTAGCAGGCAACTAAGCATCTAATAAGACTAAAACTGGGGAAAAACAAACTCTTCATGGGTCTTACAAATAATTAGTATAATGGTCATTCATATGAAGTCCACAGGCTAAGCCATACCGAAGCTCACCAAGTGCTGTGTGCGTGTATGTCCCTGTCGCTCTGAACTACATAATGATGTGAGGCTACAACACACCAATAAAAGTATATTTAAGCTGGGCATGGTGATGCATGCTTGTAATCCCAGTACTTGGGAGGCTAAGATGGGAGGATCTGGGTTTGTGGTCAGCCTCAACTACTTAGTAAGGCCCTATGCAACTTAGTGAAACCCTGTTTCAAAACTAAAGAATAAGAAATAGGGCTGGGGGTATAGCTAGGAGGTAGAATGCCCCTGGGTTCAATCCCCAGTACCACAAATTATTATTATTATTATTATTATTATAGTATATTTTTAAAAAAAACTTAAAAGACTTTAACTTGCCAATTTTCCTTTTCCAGAAGAAAATTACTGATCCCCAAACTACCTCAGTAATGAAAAGTGAAGAGTCTTGTAAAAAGAGGAAGCCAAATCATAATTCTTCAAGATTTATTTTTGTTGGGATCTAGAAGAACTATTGTCCTATGGAACTTTTGGCATAAACACACACTCTGAGAACAGCCAAATAATTGTGTAAAATGAAATAAAACAACTCCAGCCAAAGCCCCATGCAGGGGGAGGAAGGTGGAAGCCATTTGCTACAATCAGCTGGGGAAGAAAAATCTTCACTAGGAAACCCAAAGAGGAAGCTCAAAGCCGTTTAGGTTTGAGAAAGCAGACGGATTTATTAGTTCCGTTCTGTTTTGTTTTGTTTTGTTTTTCCTGGAACAAGCTACACTGATTTTACATTGAGAAGATAGGAGACCATTACATTATGCTCTCCCTTTCATCCCTCCTCTGGATTTTTTTTTTGTGGCACTGGAGATTGAACCCAGAAGCATTCTACCTCCGAGCTACACAGGGTCTTGCTAGGCTGATGAGAGTCTCACTACTTGCTGAGAATGTCCTCGAACCTGCGATCCTCCTATGTTTGCCTCCCAAGTACTGGGATTACAGGCATACACCACCATGCCTGACTTTCCCCTGGAGACTTTGCACAAGCATATTCCTTCCATGAAATGTCATAGTGCTTTAGCTTCTGTTTCCCATACCTCACTAAATTCTGTAAATTGAGGTCTTGCTACATCTATGTAAAAAGACAACTGTATAGGGACTGGGGGTGTAGCTCGGTGGTAGAATGTTTGCCTAGCATGCACAAGGCCCCAGGTTCCATCCACAGGAGGAGACAACTACAATAATTGTGCTAGTGCCTGAAAGGCAAACTATTAAACTATTTTGAGAAAAAGAAAAAAAAAAACCAGACATGAGTTTGATAACAAAAGAAAAACCTCTCCCCCATGAAAATCAAGGCCATTTTCTCAGGTCGACGTCTCCATGCCAACTGAAGAGACCAGCAGTGAAATTCTATGATGAAGCTAATGCTGTAGGACCCTCCACTAATCCACCACGGAGAACAGAACAAAACAAAACAAAAACATCTAGGAAGTTGCTTGGAACCTTACATTCCGGCAGAAATGGAATTCACACGCTCTTCTTTATCGAATTATTCTGCCTCACTAAACACTAAATGGTGTGGCTATGAGGAAGGCAGATAAAGGAAGGAAAAAAAGAAGGAAAAGAGGAAGGAAGGAAGAAAAGAACAGCCCAGGGGCCGCCTCTATTCTCCCAGCGTCTCTCTAGGTAACTTCAGGTATACATATCAGAAACTCCCAGAGTGTCCTAACAGCTGTTCAATTACCATTAGGGTCCAGACTACCTCTCCCCCTGCGCTTCCACAAACCCTTGGGCATTGGGGAGGGGGCTACCGTCCCAACAGCTGATGCTCTAAGGGACCCCTGGAAAAGGGCATGGAAGGGCAGCGCGTGAGAACGGAGTGTCGTCGGGAATCGGTGACCGCGTGGACACCAGTGCCAGATCGAAGGGGATTCGGCAAACTCGGACTCTGGGCGTTCGGCGGATCCGCCCAGGCGAGCGCAGAGCCCCTCGGCCCCGACCTCACCTTTCTGCCGCAGGTACTGTATCTGGAGGCGCTGGCTCTGCCGCTCCTGCAGCTCCTGCAGCGCGCGGGAGTCGCCGGCGCCGCGGCCGCCCAGGAACACGTCGGAGCCCGAGGCCTCGGTGGAGCTGTCCAGGCTGTCGCGGCGCCGCTGGCGGCCCCCGGGCCCGCGCCCCCCGCCGGCCGCCTCCTCCTCCTCGGCGCAGCTGTACAGCTCGGTGAGCAGCCCGCTCACCAGGGACGCCGTGCGGCTGGTGCGGCCGCCGGGCGCGGGCTCCTCCTCGCCCTCCCAGGAGCCCCGCTCCGCCGGCCGCCGCGGGAGCCGGGTGGGGGGCTCTCGGGGCGCCGCCTCCATGGCTCCAGCGCGCTTTCGCCCGCGGCCGCCGCAGGTCCCGCCTCGCGGCGCCGCCAGTTCCGGGAGGAGGCGCGACGCCAGGGGGCTCCGGATCCCCGCGGCGCCCCGATCCCCCGCCAGCCTGCCCCGGGGCGCCCCGAGGCGCGGCGATCGGCTCCAGCGGGGCCCCCGGGGGACCGCCCCGCCGCGGGCTACCTGGGGACACCTGCGGCCAGCGAGGTCGGACCGCGCCCGCGCGCCCCGGCGCCCGCGTCCACGAGCAGGATGTGGCCGGAGCCGGATCAGGATGAAGCCGTCCGCCCGAGCCGAGGGGGATGGGCTCCCTGGCCGCGGCCACCTTCACTTTCAAGCACGTGATTTAACTCAAAATGAGGGCAGCGCTTCATCCTATTCAACGCCCGAGAAGGTTTTCAACGCCCATCAATAGGCCGAGGCAGGAGCTCCTTCTTGGCGCACACCGGCGCCATGCCCAGCCCTTCTCCTGTTCCCTGGCGATCCCAGCGCCTTGAGAGGCGGTCCAGTTTGGTTTTTGACGATAGTCTTTCTAAAACTCTGAACACCTGCATATACTTGACCTTTAATAACGCTGAGAATCCCCCCGCCCCTTCCCCGGTGAAAAACAAGGAGAATGGATTAAGACCAACGAATTCCCTGGCACAAGACATAACACAGCATGTTGGTTTAATAAATGACTGAACTAAGTAAGATAACTGACAGAGCTGGTTTTGACGGTAAAATCAAGTTTATGAGAGAGACGTCTCTCACTAGACCACACTAGGAGAATTTTGAGGTGCCCCTCTCCCTGATATATTTTTGTGTATTTAATAACCGTCAGCATTTGTTCGTGCTTTTTGCACTGTTCTCAGTGATTTACATGAATTATCCCATCGAATCCTCACTTTAACCCTATTAATCAGGTAAGCACTGTTTTATCCTCACTTAACAGGTGAAAGAGCTGAAGCAGAGGCTAAACAACTTATCCATTCACAAAGAACAACGCGTGCTTGATTAAAGTTTGAAGTGTCTAGCTCTCATTACGGGTGAATACTTGTTAGTCTAACACTGTTAAATACTTGGCCATGTTTCTAAAAGTGACAACAGTGCACCTAGTGGACAACGGCGAAGCCTTATGTTTGTTCAGTACCAAGGCATTTTCATAAGAGAGCCTGATCCTTTAAGTAGAAACTCGGGGTCTCTCGTCACCACCACCACAGTAAATAGGACCCTTTTTGCAACTGGACTTAATATAAGGAAACAGAAGTTTTATAACTCTTTCCCTTAGCATCTAGAATTTAAAACTGTACTGGAAATATTAATGTTAAATGTATGGAATGTTATTAAATTATGAAATTATTTATTATATTGCTATTGTTGGGGTTTTGGAGGGGTTTTCCCCCTATTGTCCCTGGCATTGAATGAGTCCAGAGAGCCCTTCTTCATTTGCCAAACTTTGCAACAAGCAGGACTTTCATAGGGACAGACGCTGAAATTGGATCTCTTTTCTTAGTTGACTTCCCAGCCCTTTCTATCTAGCTCCACCCACTGGGAAGAGTTTGCAAAATTGCTAGTCTTCAGCAGTGTGTGCGTGTCTCACTGGGTATTTTACCTCTGCAAAATTGCTAGTCTTCAGCAGTGTGTGTGTGTGTGTCTCACTGGGGATTAAACCCAGGGGCATTTTACCTCTGAGCTACACCCCCAGGCCTATTTTAGTTTTATTTTGAAACAGGGTCTTACTACATTAATGAAAGTCTCACTATTTGCTGAGACTGTCCTCAAACCTACAATCCTCCTATCTCAGCCTCCCAAGTACTGGGATTACAGGTGTGCACCACCACGCCTGGCTTCAGCACTATTCTCATTTAGTGTGTCCCTACCAGGAACTATGATGAAGACACTCAAAGTGAGCTGAAGGGGTTAAAGGAAGAGACCAAGAAAAAGAATAGGTTATTAACATTCAACATTTCTAAATTTATTACAACTTCAAAATCATTTCCCATTACCCATCATTACAAAATTGCTGAAGGAGAGGAAATTGGCAAACTAAAAACTAAAGCCACCCAAGGTCATTGTACTTGTTGGAATCTTTCCCCCAAAGCCACAACATCCACAAGAGTCTTCTCTTGCCTGATCAGGTATCAGCTTAACTGTCCTCAGTGGGTCCTTCTCTGACCACACCTTGTTTTTTCTTTTTCTTTTTTTCTGTACTGGAGATTACATTTAAGGGCTTCTACCTCTGAATTACACCTCAGCCACTTTTATTTTTTATATTGAAACAATATCTCATTAAGTTGTTAGGGCTGGCCTCGAACTTGCAATCCTCCTGTCTCAGCCTCCCAAGTACTGGGATTACAAATTTGTGCCACCATACCTGTCTACTGGTTTATTATCTGCCTTCTACCACTAAAATATAGGCCTCTCAGGGCAAGAAGTTTTGCCAATTTTGTTCATTGATATATGCCTGCCACCTAGTCGCTGAAACATGGTAGGTAGTTAATGAATATTTTCTAAATTAATTAACTAAATGAATATAATGAAAACTAAAAAAAAAAAAAAAAAAAAACAATTAATTACCTGCTTTCCTAGTGAGTTCCATTAAGGAGACTCCTATAAATAGTGTTGGCAGCTGGGCGTGGTGGCGCACGCTTGTAATCCCAGCATTTGGGAGGCTGAGACCAGAGGATCCAGGTTCGAAGCCAGCCTCAGCTACCTAGTGAGGCACTCCACAACTTAGTAAGACACTGTTTCAAAATAAGGAATAAAAAATAGGGCTGGGGGTATAGCTCAGAGGTAGAATGCCCGAGTTCAATCCCCAGTACCGGAAAAAAAAAAAAATAGTGTTGGCAAAGAGCAGCCCCCTGTCCTACTTACACTATTACTAGAAGGTGACTGGACCCCAGGCAAGTACCCTGAAGCTCTAAAACTGCCTTGTTGGATATTTGAGAACAGTTGGTCTAATAGAACATGACAATCAAATTAATTGTGACTATAAGGCTAGAAGCTAAAACATATTTACTAATGTTAATTATGCTGGTGATAATCAACATTTTCATTTGGAAATTTCACTTTAATGTTTATGTAATTATATTAATAATTTTATATATCAGATACAATTGGGATGCAGGGTCCAATACTGTACAATCTTATAAGGAGCTTTTAAAACACACCAATCTCTGAGTTCAATTTGTTTGAATGCAATTTATGTAAATCTAGTGAACCGTCTATATATTGCAACCATTTATTTTCAAGTCTGTAACAAGGTCTTACCAATAACCTTCAGACACTCATATTTTCACAAACCAGGTATGGTGGCCCACACCTGTAATCCCATTATTTGAGAGGCTGAGACAGGAGGATCTCAGGTTCAAGGTGAACCTCAGCAACTTTTTATTTTTTGGGGGGGGAGAAGGGAGGTATTGGAGGTTGAACCCAGGGCATTCTACCTCCAAGCTATTCTACCTCCAATCATTCTAAAATTCTACCTCCAAGCTATCTAAAAATCCCAGCCCTATTTTATTTTTTATTTTGAAACAAGGTCTCACTAAGTTGCAGAGGGCCTTACTAAGTTGCTGAGGCTGGCCTTGAGCCTATATTCCTCCTGTCTCAGCCTCCCAAGTACTGGGATTACAAGTATGCACCACCACACCCAGCTCAGCCTCAGCAATTTAAGAGACACTCAGCAACTTAGCAAGACTCTGTTTCAAAATAAAAATTAAATAAGGCTGGGGTGTAGCTCAGAGGCAGAGTGCACCTGCATTCAATCCCCACTAAAAAATAAGACAAAACAACAAAAAAACAAATCTCAACACTTTGATAACTTTTTAGCATACACAGATGCACACATAAAGACTGAATTGCTATGATGAAAGCTATGATTATTTATGATTATTCTTGGGTTTGGTGGTTTCTAATATCTAGCAGTTAGATTTTTATGGCATTCACTCAGGGATTACTCATTTCCCAAGTCAGTAGAGAAATACAAAAGGTCATTGCTAGGTTTCGGTTTGTCCTCATGGAAACTCAGTTTTGCTCTTTAATTCTGCTGTTTATATTTACTTCTACTTGAAATACACTTCTTTACTTGAAATACAGTGCAATTTCTACTTTCAACTCAGTTACTATACATGAGGAAGACTTTTATATTTTTCAATCCAGAAAGATGGGATGAGAAGTAAAAAGATGTTTTAGTACCTTTTTTATTTTATTTTTTTAATACTGGGGATCGACTTCAGGGGCATTCTACCTCCAATATACCTTCAGCCCTTTTTATTTTTTTATTTTGAAACAGAATCTTGTTAAATTGCTGAAGCTGGCCTAGAACCTGTGATCCTATTTCAGCCTCCAACTACTGAGATTATAGGCATGCGCCACCATCTGGCTTTTGTAGGAATCTCAACTCCTAGGCCTAAAATACGAGACAGGAATTGCCAGAGTTCAGGCAATACACATAAGTAAATTATTACAAAATAAAAGCCTACATGGACATTGTAATAAAGCATATCAGAGCCAGGCGTGATGGCACACGCATGTAATCTCAGTATTTGGGAAGCAGGTTCATGCCTCAGCTACTTAGTGAGGCCTCTGCAACTTAGTGAGACCCTTTTCAAAATAAAGAATTAAAAATAGGGCTGGGGGTGTAGCTCAGAGGTAGAATGCCCCAGGGTTCCATATCTAGTACTGCCAAAAAAAAAAAAAGCATATCAGGGCACTGTTAAAATTCTTCAAGGCATTTAGAGTCTAGTTTTGAAAACTGCAACATGTCAAGTCAAATAATCATATGCTTAGAAATATAAATGTAAAGATGGTCAGCCTCATTTGACAAGAATATTATTTTCATGTGAAGCTGCAGAAGAGTCAATTATTAATGAAAAGTATTTTCAAATTAATTTTTCCCTGTAACTAAAGATATAATGATAGGATGCATAAATGGGCATGTTGAATTATATAAAGACTTAAAGCCACTTGGAGTTTTTTTAATGATCTTCACAAGTTAAGAAATGTCAGAGGAAGCCGGGCGTGGTGGCGCATGCTTGTAATCCCAGCATTCGGGAGGCTGAGACCAAAGGATCCGGGTTCGCAGCCAGCCTCAGCTACCTAGTGAGGCACTCCGGAACTTAGTGAGACTCGGTTTCAAAATAAAGAATAAAAAAAATAGGGCTGGGGGTATAGCTCGGAGGTAGAATGCCCCTGAGTTCAATCCCCAGTGCCGCAAAAAAAAAAAAAAAAAAAAAAAGAAATGTCAGAGGAAATATTACAATGTAAATTGTTTTACCAGCTACAATTTTACAATTGTAAAATTATAACAATTTTTAATTTGCATTTAAAATTAAACACAGACTTAAATAAACCCTATTTAAAAACAACTTTGCAAGCCAGGTGTGGTGACGCATGCTTGTAATCCCAGTACTTGGGAGACTGAGACAGGAGGATCCCAGGTTCAAGGACAGCCTCAGCAAGTAGTGAGACTCATCAACCTAGCAAGATCCTGTTTCAAAATAGCAATAAAATAGGGCTGGGAGTGTAGCTCAGAGGTAGAATGCACCCAGGTTCAATCCCCAGTACCATACAAAAAATAAATAGGAAATTTTTTTAAAAGAATAAAATAGAGCTAGGGGTATAGCTCAGAGGTAGAATGGCCCTGGGTTCAATCCCCAGTACCACAAAAACAAACAAAAAACCCCACAATTTTGCAGAATAAGCACCATACATATCTCATTACCTTAACTTTGTTGGAGAAAAGGCTTCCCCATAAAATACCTGAAGGTGTTAACTACTCCAATGTTTTGCAATAGTCATTTGTTTTATTTTCAGATTGAACTACTATATGGAGTATTTTAAACTATGTGCCAACACTGACTTTTCTTGAAGAGTCTAAGTAAAATAAAGTCTGCCCATTATGAAAATGTTCAAATATTGCAATGTAGTTTCAATAAAAATTTAAGCACTCAACAATACATTTTTGTTTTGTTTGCAGTACTGGGGATTGAACCCAGGGACATTCTACCTCCAAGCTATACCCCCAGTCCTATTTTTTATTCTTTACTTTGAAACAGGGCCTCACTAAGTAGCTGAGGCTGGCCACGAACCCGCGATTCTCCTGTCTCCGCCTCCCAAGTACTGGGAATACAAGCATGCACCACCATGCTCGGCTAAAAATACATTTTTTTGAGAACTAAAAAGAGAAACCCAAATACCAATGAACAGTAAATCTATTCAAATAGTTGATAAAATGTAGACATTTTGGAATATTTCAATAAAACCAGTGATAAATTAGACTCCTGAAGTGGATGTATATAGTAGATACTTTCTTTCATCATCTTTATTAAAGTGCTGAGATAAAGTTGAAATAAAAAATGGAATATGAAGCCAGGCGTGGTGGCTCACACTTGTAATTCCAGTACTTGGGAAGCTGAGATCAGAGGATCCAGGTTCCCGGCCAGCCTCAGCTACCTAGTGAGGCCCTCCACAACTTAGTGAGACCCTGTTTCAAAGTAAAGAAGAAAAAATAGGACTATGGGTATAACTCGGAGGTAGAATGCCCCTGGGTTCAATCCCTAGTACCACAAAAAAAAAAAAAAAAAAGGAATATGAAACCAAACTGATAAAGATAAGTGACAAATCAAGAGAAATTATACTGACACTGAGAAGTGAATAGTAACAAAAATCTCTTCCAATCATGACAAAAACAGTAATTAAGAGGAAGAGGGAGCCAGGCGTGGTGGCACACGCTTGTAATCCCAGTACTTGGGAGGTTGAGATGGGAGGATCCAGGTTTGCAGCCAGACTCAGCTACCTAGTGAGGCCCTCTGCAACTTAGTGAGACCCTGATTCAAAATAAAGAATAAAAAATAGGACTGGGGGCGCGTAGCTCGGAGGTAGAATGCCCATGGGTTCAATCCCTAGTACCACAAAAAAAAAAAAAAAGGAAGAGGGTAATCATTACACACTGTATACATATATAAAAACATGTTGTACATTTTAAGTATATATAATTTGTCATATCTCAATAGAGCTGGAAAAGGGATAAATTCCAAATAAAAGTAATGATAATTTAAGAGAAATGAATTACATAAACTCTGAAAGATAGTCACATTTCTATCTCATTTAATCTCAAAATGACTGAATATATTCAATTAAAAGAATGCATAAACCAGCCATGATGGCACAGGCCTATAATCCTAGTACTTGGGAGGCTAAGACAGGAGGATCACAGGCTTAAACTCAGCCTCAGCAACTTAGCAAGACCCTGTTTCCAAAGAAAAATAACATAGGCCTGGGGGCATAGCTCAGAGGTAGAATGTCCTTGAGTTCAATCCCCAGCACCACTAAGTATATAAATAAATAAATAAATAGACAAACAAACAAACAAGCATAGATTAGAATGCATAAGATTAGTCACTGAAAACTTAGAATGTCATAAAAACTATATATGATTCAGTTTTCTGAAATTTGATAAACATGCTAAAAATATTTATGTATTACCAATAATTCATTGTGAAGGTGAAAAAACTTTTCTGAGCCATCAGTAATAAAAAATTCTCATCAACCACACTATCTTTCCACTCTCTCTTTAGAAAATATTACAAACTACTGTCATTTAAAGAGAAAATAAAAAGTCGGGCGTGATGGCGCATGCTTGTAATCCCAGGACTTGGGAGGCTGAGACTGGAGGATCCGGGTTCTCGGCCAGCCTCAGTTACTTAGTGAGGCCCGCCGCAACTTAGTGAGACCCTGTTCAAATAAAGAATAAAAAATCAAGCCGGGCGTGGTGACGCACGCTTGTAATCCCAGCATTCGGGAGGCTGAGACCAGAGGATCCGGGTTCTTGGCCAGCCTCAGCTACCTAGTGAAGCACTCTGCAACTTAGTGAGACCCAGTTTCAAAATAAAGAATAAAAAAATAGGGCTGGGGATATAGCTCGGAGGTAGAATGCCCCTGAGTTCAATCCCCAGTATGGAGAGAGAAGTCTGGCAGTTGACTAATAAAAATGTTACTTTGAAATTTTGCATTATTTGTAATAATTTTCAACTTTTAAAAAATCGGTTATGATTTTTCTTAATCTAAAATACATATTTATTTTAGTACCTAATTTAGTATTTATAATTGTTATTCTTTTTCTTCTGGAGCCCTCACTCACCAAATTGTAAATAAGCTTTAGGCTTCACAAAAATCTGTATCTTCCCCTGTTATCATCCTGTCTCTCCACCTAACTGGTCTCCTGCTATCCATTCTTATCCTCTTCCTACCTGTCCTCCATGCCACAGTCTAAAGGATCTTCTAAACCTTCAGGTATGATTATATTTCTCCCCTACTCATTCAGTGATACTCATTCAGTGGTTTTAGAATAAAAACCAAAATCCTTAACACAGAATCTTGATCCTGCCTACCTCTGCCCCTCCCTCTCTCCCTCTGCTCTAACCACACTGGTTTCTTTGAGTTCTTTGAATGCACCACCTCGAGGTCACTGTATATGCTCTACTCTGTGCCTAGGAGACAGTCCACCATCCCACTTCACCATTAACAAATTTTCTTCAATTCACACTCAAGACTTTCACTCAAAGTTAGCACTTTCTCAGGGTACTTTAGACTAGGTCAGCTCTCCACCCCATTAAATGCTCATTGTACCCTTTACTTTTCCTTCATAACATGCCTGTTTGTAATGAAATACCTTTGTAACTACTAAATTGTTTATCTCTCTGCTATTAGACTGCAAATTCCATGAAAGGGGGATAGTATCTCCTGAGCACCAGGCTAGCATCTGGAACAAAACTAGCACATAATAGACAATCTCTAACCTCAAGTAGTCCACAATCTAACCTTGAACCAAAAACAGTAACACATTTTTACAATTTAGGGCATCAATGCAGATGAAACAGGTGTTTTTTGTTTGTTTTTGTTTTGTTTTGTTTTTTATGCAAGGAACTGGAATACATAAGGGTTATTTATTTCACCAGCTAAAAAAATTAGTCTAGCAGAAGGTTGCAATGCAGTCAGTACCTTGGCTTTCTGGGAACTGCTCTGACCAAATTCTCAGTGTAATTCTTGCTTGCAGCAGAACTCTACTTCATTTTTTAGAGTATTCTTTTGCCTTTTATAGATTTGCTTAAAAAAAAACAACAACAAAAAAAAAAACCAGAAATGGCAGGGCCCATTGCTCAATGGTAGAGCTGCTTACTTAGTATGTCTGAGGCCCTGAGTTGGATAGCCAGAAACATACACAAAGAAAATCATCACTTTTTGTGTGTGTGTGTGTGGTCCTGGGGATTGAACTCAGGGGCATTCTACCTCAGAGCTATACCCCCAGCCCTATTTTTCATTCTTTATTTTGAAACCGGGTCTCACTAAGTTGCAGAGGGCCTCACTAGGTAGCTGAGGCTGGCCAAGAACCCGGATCCTCCAGTCTCAGCCCCCCAAGTCCTGGGATTACAAGCATGCGCCACCATGCCTGGCTATCACTTTCTTTTGTATAAAAAGCCCTATAGTGCTTGGCATTGTGGTGCCCACCTGTAATCCCAGTACTTGGGAGGCTGAGACAGGAGGATTGCAAGTTCCAGACCAATGAGCTGTAACTCGATGAGATTTTATTTAAAAAAAAAAAAAATGTCATGGCAAAACGGGAGAAAACTCAAGGTAGAGCTGAGTAGGAAGGAGAGGATGTCAAGGTAGGACTGAGCAGGAAGGATAAGAACTCAAGGTGGAAGAGAACCCAAGATGTAGATGAGCAGGAAGGAGTGGATCTCAAGGAGAAAGGGGAGGAAACTCAAGACAGAGCTGAGCAGAAGGTTAGAAGGGGAGAGAACTCCAGGTGAAGCTGAGCAGGAAGGATCGGATCTCAAGGAGAAAGGGGAGAGAACTCAAGGTGGATTGAGATGGGAGGATAGAATGTCAAGGTGGAAAAGAACTCAAGATGGAGTTGAACAAGGAGAGGATCTCAAGGCAGAGAGGGAACTGAAGTCAGGGCTGAGAAGAGAGGAGAATTCAAGGTAGAGCTAAGCAGGAAGGAGTAGATATCAAGGGGGAGGAGTGAGAACTCAAGGCAGGGCTGAGCAAGCAGAAGATGGAGCTCATTTCTGTCCTAGGTCCTTGATTCCTTGGGCCTAGACTTGGAAGAACAGGACAGGAATGTTTCAGGGTGTTCTTTGTTTCTTGCAGCATTCCTTGCATTAGGTTAAATGTAATTTGAGGTGATTTGAAGGGGTGTCAGAACCTGGGCTTCAAGAATTGCCCAGGTCTACTTGTGTGTGTGTCACTGGGGATTGAGCACAGAGGCATTCTATCTTTGAGCTACATCCCTAGCTCTATTTTATTTATTATTTATTAATTTATTTTTACGGTACTAGGGATTGAGCCCAGGAGCATTCTACCTCCAAGCTACACCCCCAGCCCTATTTTTAATTCTTTATTTTGAAACAGGGTCTCACTAAATAGCTGAGGCTGGCCGCAAACCTGTGATCCCCCTGTCTCAGCCTTCCAAGTACTGGGATTATAGGTATACGCTACCACACTCAGCTTCTTTTGGGTTATTTTCTCATTTTTAGTAATGTTTTTGCTATATGTAACATGGATAATTATGGAGAATTGAGGGAAGGGTTTATTCCCATTTGGGGGTTCAGTCAAATGGAGAGAGGAATCCCTAAGACCATCAGGGATGCTGATAGGAAGAGCCTCTTGGGAATGGAAATCTCAAGGAACCAGAGCTGGAGCTACAGAGTCCAGATGTCCTTTAACATATGGGGATGCTCTAAGTAGTCCTTCACTGTAAGGGATTTGGAGAGGTGAGATGCAGGATTGACTGGCAGTATGACTTGCTATGTCATGGAGGAAGTAGCAGGAAAAAGCAACTACAGAATAAAAGATTGTTTTCTTGGAGAGGGAGCTGGGAAAATATTTATTTCTTAACTCTTTTCTTTCCTCTTTGTTTAGGCAAAAAACAGCCATTCAATGTGTCTAGATATAGAGCTGATAAATGGGACTTAGAACAGTACAACAAGATGCTTGTTGAATAAATAAATCAATAAAGACAATACAGCCTCAGTTCTTGTAGCCCACAGGTGGGGAAGACATACAGAAACAGTTATATTCCAATGAGATATGTGTTGTAGCAGATTAGTGAATAGTGCTTATAGAAGTAAAAACTAATAGAGTGATTTATTTACCTTTGAAATGAGGGAGAGGAAGATTGTTGATGAAATGGAGTCAAAGAATTAAGATGAAGTGAGACTTAGAATGCATCTTGAGAAAATATGTTCTTTTCCTGATGGAGAATATTTAGGAAAATATTACAATTAGCAGGACAAAATTCTTTTTTTTTTTTTTTTTTTGCGGTACTGGGGATTGAACTCAGGGGCATTCTACCTCTGAGCTACACCCCCAGCCCTATTTTTTTTTTATTCTTTATTTTGAAACCGAGTCTCACTAAGTTGCAGAGTGCCTCACTAGGTAGCTGAGGCTGGCCTCGAACCCGGATCCTCTGGTCTCAGCCTCCCGAATGCTGGGATTACAAGCGTGCGCCACCACGCCCGGCTCCAAAATTCTTAAATGAGTCAGAGTTTTGTGATTAATTTTAAAAAGAATCTAACATCTTTACCTCTTTCATTTCTGTATGCTAATAAAATGAACTGTTTACTGGTAAAATAGACTTGTGGGATTTTGTAGTACCAGTAAATATAGACATGACTAAAAGATAGGCACAACCAGGCATGCCTGTAATCTTAGTACCTGGGAGGCTAAGACAGGAGGATCTCAGGTTGAAGGCCAATCTCAGCAACTTAGGCCCTGAGCAACTTAGTGAGACCCTGTTTCAAAATAAAAAATAAAGTAGGGCTACGGGTGTAGCTCAGAGATAGAATGCCCCTATGTTCAATCCCCAGTACAACAACAACAACAAAAGGCTTTGCCAGCTTTGCAAACATTAAATTTCATGAGGTGTTAAACAATGGAGAAAAATTTAAAAACAAAAAAAGAAACCATATGAGAAATTTAATAAACTATGCTTACTACTCCAAACATCCTTAACTATTTTTGTGAATTAGCAGTAATTAAAACAGCCATCATAGCCAGGTGTGGTGGCACATACTTGTAATCCCAGTACTTGGGAGGCTGAGACAGGAAGATCACAGGTTCACAGCCAGTCTCAGCTACTTAATGAGGCCCTCCACAACTTAGTGAGACCCTGTTCCAAAATAAAGAATAAAAAATAAGGCTGGGGTGTAGCTTGGAGGTAAAATGCCCCTGGGTTCAATCCCCAGTTCTGAAAAACAACCAACCTTTTCTTCACTGTGGCTAAAAGGAAAAAGAAAAATAAGTGTAGTAGATGTTCATGCTTATTTTCCTTGAAAGGGATGGTGGTGAGAAGAGCATAAAGGGCTTGTAGGTCACTGTAAAGACTGGAAGCCTTTTGGGGGTTTTGAGCAGAGGAATGAGATGATCTTACTGAAATTAATCAAGATCATTCTGGCTGTTGTGTTGCAAATAGACTATAGAGAAGCATGGATAAAAGAACAGTAACAAATTAGGGAAGTATTGAAATAACCTAAGAATAAGAATGTCTTGGATAAAGGTAGCAGTGAGCATAGGAAAAAAAAATATTTCAAGGTAGAATTGACTGACAGGATTTGCTGACAGATTATAAGGAAAAATGAGTGGAAGTAGAGAACATTATGCTAAGTGAAATCAGCCAGTCTCAGAAAGTTAAGGGCCCTATGCTTTCTCTCAACATGTGGAAGCTAGAGAGAAAATAGTAAAAGGGACTTCATGATAATAAGGAGAAAGACCAGTAGAATAGTGGAAGAAGATTGGGGGAGGGAGAAGGAAGGTAGTAAAAGGCAGCTTGATGAAGGGAACAGACCAAATAATATGTTCATATATGAAAGTATCACTAACAACCTTATCAGCATGTATGCAGAGGAAAGAGGGGAGTAGCAAGATGGGGTTAGGAGAGAAATAAAACAAGAGATATTGTGGTGGGTATGGTGGTGCACTCCTGTAATCCAGTACTTGGGAGGCTGAGACAGAAGACTCCAGGTTCCAGACCAGCATCAGCAACTTAGCAAAACTCTTAGCAACCTAGTGAGATTCTATTTCAAAACAAAAAAATAAAAATAAAAAAAGGAAAGGGTTGAGGTGTAGGTTGGAGGTATAATGCTACTGGGTTCAATCCCCTAGTACCAAAAAAGAAACAGAGAGCAATTGTGCCCATTCATAAATGTGTTACTTTGAATCTCATTATGATATATAATTGCACCGATATTTTTTTTCTTTTTTTGAGGTACTGGGGATTGACCCAAGGGCATTCTACCTCCAAGCTACATCCCCAGTCCTATTTTTTTATTCTTTATTTTAAAACAGGGTCTCATTAAGTTGCTGAGGGCCGCACTAAGTAGCTGAGGCAAAATCCACAAACCCAGATCCTCCAGTCTCAGCCTCCCAAGTACTGGGATTGCACCAATATTTTAAAAATAATCATAAAAAACAGCCGGGCGTGGTGGCGCACGCTTGTAATCCCAGCATTCGGGAGGCTGAGACCTGAGGATCCGGGTTCGCGGCCAGCCTCAGCTACCTAGTGAGGCACTCCGCAACTTAGTGAGACTCGGTTTCAAAATAAAGAATAAAAAATAGGGCTGGGGGTGTAGCTCGGAGGTAGAATGCCCCTGAGTTCAATCCCCAGTA
>PVLC010002309.1:0-16987 GCA_004027655.1 Graphiurus murinus | reverse complement strand
CTGGCGAGGGTGTGGAGAAGTGGGAACCCTAATACATTATTGGTGCGATTGTAAATTAGTGCAACCACTTTGGAAAACAGTATGGAGGACCCTCTGATGAATGGGAACGAACCTACCATATGATCCAGCAATACCACTTCTGGGTATCTACCCAAAAGAATGGAAACCAAACTATCAGACCGATGCATGTGCACAATTCACAATTGCCAACTATGGAAATAGCCAAGATGTCCATCAACAGATGAATGGATTACAAAACTATGGGATATGTACACAATGGAATTTTACTCAGCCATAAAGAAGAACAAAATCATGTTCTTTGCAGGGAAATGGATGCAACTGGAAAACATTATGTTAAGTGAGATTAGTCAGTCACAAAAAGTAAAAAAGCTTATGTTCTCCCTAATATGCAAATGCTAGGGAGAAAATGGGGCATAAGAGGGACTCCAGATGAAAAAGAAACCCTAGATAAGCAAAGAAGTTGACTTAACTGAAGGTGATGGACGGGACACACACACACCCTAATGCACATGATGTACTTTCACAAATATATCAAAGTCAATCACTAAACTGAACTTGAGAAGGAGGGAGGGAGAGGGAGTGGGGTGGGAATTAAGGAAGGGGTTAAATGAGAAATGTGTGCATGTATGCCTTTATCAGTTTGTACCTAACAAAGATGTATGATTACAATGCACCAATTAACAAAAAATAAAAATAAAATAAAAAGAGCTGGGGGTGTAGTTCTGACAATGTCCCGGGGTTCCATTCCCGGTAGCAAAGAGCACCGGTAATAATTTTTAAAAGCCAGGTGTGGTGGTACAAACCTGTAATCACAGTCCTTGAGAGGCTGAGATAGGAGGATTGCAGTTCAAGGACAGCCTCAGCAACTTGGTTAGAGCTTGTTTTAAAATAAAAATAATAAAATAGGGCTAGGGGTGTAGCTCAGAGGTAAAATGCCCCTGGGTTTAATCTCCAGTACCACAAAAATAAATAAAATGGGGCGGGGGGGGGCTCAGAGGTAGAACCCTTTTGGGTTCAATGCACAACTAAAATAATTTTCAAAAAGACCTTAGTTGTATACATAAAGTTTCACAATTATTTTTACCTTATTGAATACTGCTTTCCTGAGTTTTAAAAGACTTGTCTCAATCTAGTTTAGAGAAAAAACACTTCATTACTAGCAAGTTGTACTGAGTTGGGGATATAATTTGACGATTTACCTTAAGTAGAGTTGTTTCAAAGCTACCACAGAAATATTCGGAGTTCCTACTTTCATAGAATGTTTTCCCCTAAAGATTACTTAATGAGATTGGGTGACCATATTTCAAAACTTTTTTGTTCAACGTGCATGTACTCCATCCAACATCTTCTGTGAAGGCTTCCAAAAATCCCCCAAGGGATATTAAGATAAAGTTGTCAGGCTACCCCTAAATTGTCTATTTAAAACCATGTTATCTTAGTGAGGCCCTCTGCAAGTTAGTGAGACCCTGTTTCAAAATAAAGAATAAAAAGTAGGCCAGAGGGTGTAGCTCAGAGGTAGAATACCCCTGGGTTCAATCCCCAGTACAAACAACAACAACAAAAACACCACGATATCTCCGAGCGCAAGGGTGCACACCGGTAATCCCAGTACTTGGGAAACTGAGACAGGAGGATCGCAGGTTCAAAGCCAGCCTCAGGAACTTAGTAACTTAGTGAGGCCCTCCACAACTTAGTGAGACCCTGTTTCCATATATATATATATATGGTTGGGGGGCGTAGCTCAGAGGTAGAATGCCCCTGAGTTCAATCCCCAGTACCAAACAAACAAAACCCCACGTTGTCACCTGAAGAACATAATCAGGCTTCTTTAAACTGCTGATCCACGTGAGAATGGTAAGACTTCCCCTCACAAGGTGTAGAGAAAACTGAAGACGACTAAACATAAAGGCCTTGAATAAGTGCTGGTTAACTCGGGGATTTTAATTTTACCCTGTTTACAGGGTAGAGCTACTTGACCCCCCAGCTGATCTTCTTCTGTCCGGCGGGCGCGGTCTTCCTCTTTCAGTGGTTAGGGCTCCTGACTTCCTCCAGCTTTTCATCTTCTCCGGCCTCCATTTTAACCTTTCCAGCCAGCGCTCAGAAACAGGTCCTACCAGGACGCAACCGCAGTCCCAGCCCCGGTCCGGGCCGCCGCGCTGGGCTCGGGACCCGCCGCCCTTCCCGGTCACCGCCCCGCGCGTCCCTCCCGGCGATTCCCGCCCGCGGCCCCGCCCACGGCCGCCGTCACGTGAGCGCGCGTGCTCCGCCCCCTGGCCAAGGCTCACGTGATCGAGCCTGGGGAGAAAAGGCCTGACCCCAGCCCCGGGCCTTCTCGGGCAGCCCTCTCTGCCTGCAGCCCGCCGGCCTTCGGCCCTTCGATCGCCTGAGCGTCCTCCCCACGCCGTGCCGGGGTGCCCCGGAGCCTCCGCCATGCGGCTCCCGGCCCCCGGTGAGCCCCCGCGGGGCGGCCCCCTCCACCTGCCCGCCGGTAGACCCTGGCTGTCGTTGCCGCCGCTGCTGCTGCTGCTGAGCTGCTGCCTGGGACCCTCGGGGGCGGCGACAGGCTCTCGGAGGCCCAATGTGGTGTTGCTCCTCACCGACGACCAGGACGAAGTGCTCGGCGGCATGGTAACTCTCCTCTTTCTGCCCCGCCCCTCTGGCTCCCCGGCGACTCCTGGCTGACTCCCCCGCTCCTTGCTCCCTTTCTCTACCTGCACCTGCCAAACTGGCTGCCCTGACCCTCGGTCACTTTGATTTTGCTGCTCAAGGCCCTTTACGCAGATTCGAGGGGCCCCAGGACTGTTTCCTCTTTTGGGTTGATTCACATGCACACACCAGTGCTTCTAGTCTGCACCTCACTGCTACAGATTTTGTGTTCACATCTTAAGATAACATGTGGTTATCAGTTGAAGATGAGTTGAACCAGTGAGGAGCAGTTCCTGGAAAGAGCAAGCTGCCTTGATAGGTTTACTTTTGGATTAGAGGACCAGAGGCCAAAGCCAACCCTCATTATGAAAGGCCTCACCTCTGCATTTGTGCCTGTGTACAATGTCTTTTTGCATGATATCTATAAAGTTAAGTGCTGAATGCACTGATGTGGTAGGTAGGCTATTAAACTGTTGCGAGTGTGCCATTCCTTATAAGAATCAAGAAAATTCAATTAGCCTAATTGAACGCCTGGCTGAGGCATTACTCTCTGCGGTAGGAGGGTATGTCACGAGACTTTTTTTTCCGGTACTGGGAATTGAACCCAGATCCTCCTGCATGCTACACTCGACCACTGAGCTACATCCACAGACCTTTGTTATTTATTTAGTGGCACTGGGAATTGAACCCAGGGGTGTTGTACCTCTGAGTTACACCCCCAGCCCTTTTTATTTATTTTGAAGTTATTGTGTGTTGGCCTTGAACCTGATCCTCCTGTCTCAGCCTCCCAAGTACTGAGATTACACCCCTGTACCACCGTGTTCTACTTTCTATTTTATTTTGAGACCGGGTCTGGCTAAATTGCCCTGGAACTTGCGATCCCCCTACCTCAGCCACCTGAGTATCTGGGATTACAGGTGTGGGCCCCCACACCTGACGTCAAACTATATTCTTTCCCAGATATTTTCCTCCTGTGTCTTAGAGTTCTGGAACTTATTAACTAAGAACAACTACCCCAACACCCTTACAAAGGTGAGAAATGGTGCTTATCCAGGGCACAAAAGCAGGTAACTCTTGGCCTCAAGGCAGAATCAAGACAAAACTGGATGGCCCTCTGATTCTGGGTCCAGGCCTCCTCTCATTGTTTTGAAAAAAAAAATGAATGCTTCATTAATTTCTTCCTTTCAGTTTTCTTTTTGCTTTCAGCTGAATGCTGAAACTGAAAACTCCACGCAGGAGGTTCCTAACTTTTCCTGTGTGGTAACATGAGAGCTCAGAGTCCTTCACACTGTCGTTCCCCACCCGTGAGTGAGTTGTGAAATCATTTTAGTGAGTGGCTAACATTTTTGCTTTCATGTGGAAGAGTAGAACAGAAATGGGCTGTGTGTGTGCGTGTGTGTGTGTTGCATTTGATAATGGTAAGCATAGCCATATGTGTATGTTTAGGTTGTGAAGTAAAATGTAGGTTATACTCCAGAGTGTGCTCAAGAATATGAAAGACGTTTCTAGCAAATGTTTAAGTTACTTTTTGACTCCATACTTTTCTTCCACACATGCCTCATTGCCTTTCAGTTTCTACTCAACCATGTTGACACCAAGAGTCTTGATTTAATTTCCCTCCTGGTTTTTACTTTGGTTTTGCTACCATTCCAACAGCTAGACTTATCTGCTTGTTCACAAAACTCCCTTTTTTAAAGTTCATGTCCTCAGCCGGGTGTGTTGGCACACGCTTGTAGTCCCAGTACTTGGGAGGCTGAGTCAGGAGGATCAAAGGTTTAAGGACAGCCTCCACAAGTAGTGAGGTTCATCAACCTATTAAGACCCTGTTTCAAAATAAGAATAAAATAAGGCTAGGGGTGTAGCTCAGAGGTAGAATGTTCCTGAGTTCAATCCTCAGAACTACAAAAAATAAAATTCAGAGCCAGGCGTGGTGGCAGACGCTTGTAATCCCAGCATTTGGGAGGCTGAGACCAGAGGATCCAGGTTCGTGGCCAGCCTCAACTACTTAGTGAGGCACTCCACAACTTAGTGAGACCCTGCTTCAAAATAAAGAATAAAAAATAGGGCTGGGGATATAGTTCGGAGGTAGAATGCCCCTGAGTTCAATCCCCAGTACCGCACAAAAAAATAATAATAATAAAATAAAATAAAATCCAGGTTCTTGAAGAAAAAGCAAGCCATCACTATCATTGACTAAATACTTAATTAGAAGGTCAAACTTTCATATCTCTGCTCAAAACAGAATTCATTACTTAACTATAAGGTGTTCCTTTTTTTTTTTTTTTTTGTACTGGAGATTGAACCCACAGTCATTTTACTTCTGAGCTACATCCTCAGCCCTTTTTATTTTGAAACAGGGTCTTGCTAAATTGCTGCAATCCTCTTGTCTCAGCCTCCCCAGGTCTCTTCCATTCTTATTGATCACAGCTGTTGTCTGAGTAGTTGAGCTCTTGTCCTGTCAGTATGTTAATACTATTTGCTTCTTTGTAAGTGTTTATAATGGAGAAAGGAGACAAATTGAGTGAAGGGAACAAGACAAATTTATTAATCCAAACTTTTCAAAGAATTCTGATTTTTCTAGTAGACTTTTTCAGAATATTCCACAACTAATTGTTAAACAGGGCTCCAAAAGGAAGGGCTAGGGCAAAAATAGCATTTGAGCACCTACTTGGAGCCAGCAGAGGGTGAGGAGTTTTGCTCATCATAAGACTCCTCTGCTGTAGACATCCTTGTCTGTGTGTGGGGGGGGGGGGGGGAGGTACCAGTGCCAGTAGGGTGCCAGTGAATCCCTGAATTTACATATAGAACTTTGCATGTAGTAGATTCATTTTTGTGAAGAGAAGCAGTTCTCTAACCAAAAAAGGATTACAAATTGCTGCTAGAGTTGGCAAAATAAGCAGTGGTCAACCCTCCCAGACTAACTCAAATAATTATTAACACTTTTATTTTTATTTATTTATTTATTTATTTATTTATTTATTTATTTATTGTGGTACTGGGGATTGAACTCAGGGGCATTCTACCTCCGAGCTATACCCCCAGCCCTATTTTTTATTCTTTATTTTGAAACCGAGTCTCACTAAGTTGCGGAATGTCTCACTAGGTAGCTGAAGCTGGCCTCGAACCCGGATCCTCCGGTCTCAGCCTCCCAAATGCTGGATGTGGGAAATTTGTGGCAGTCTCTGAGTCTCAAGGCTTTGTCTGGCTTTCAGTACCTAAGTGTTATCTTAGTTCTCTTTTAAAGGGTAGAAGGTGCTTTCCATATCATTTCTCACATTCCGCTGTTAAAGGTGAATTCAGAGACAGGTCTGCCCTACCTGCCTCGTAAGGTGTCTAGTGACAAATGGAAAAGGACACCAAAATTGCATTACATTGAAATCGGTATTGCTAGAATAATGCCATCAATTGTGCACTTTCCTTCCTGTTCTTGTGAAGAACACCTGCACATTCACATAGGATACAACCAAATGTAACCAAACATGTTTGATTCATCTCCAGAATTATGACTCTCTTGGGTATTGCATAGTGTCAGATAGAACTGACCATTCAGGAATAAAAGATTAAGATGTACCAAAAAAAAAAAAAAGCCAGGTGTGGTGGCGCATGCCTGTAACCCCAGTACTTAGGAGACTGAGACGGGAGGATCATAGGTTCAAAACCAGCCTCAGCAATTTTGTGAGGCTCTCAGTAACTTAGCAATACTCTGTTTCCAAATAAATAAAATAGGGCTGGGGGTGTAGCTTGGAAGTAGAATGTCCCTGGGTTCAATCCCTAATACTATACACACACAAACACACACACACACACACACACACACACAGGACTTTGCATGTTTTAATTTATCAGAAGAAATTGTTTAATGGATAATTTCTTACTTTACAGACACCACTAAAAAAAACCAAGGCCCTCATTGGAGAGATGGGGATGACTTTCTCCAGTGCCGTAAGTTTCTAAACTAATATTGTTAGACTTTGTGTTTATGTTTTAAGAAGAAACATTCTTCTGGGAGTCTGGTCTGTGTGGTTTAATAGGTGAATATCTGAACTGAAGGAGTTTTAATGTGATACAAGTTCTTTTGATTGAAATATTACTTCCTATCAGTTGAAGGTTAGCTGCAGGTATTTTCTGAGGCAATCTATGCTATAACTCAGAATCAGCATTTTATTTAAAACCTGTTAGAGATTAAGAATGAATTTTAAGAGTCAAGTAATATTTATGCATTGTACCTGTTCTGTGGTAAAAGCCTAATTTACCCTGTTAGCCAAACCTGACAAGATAACAGATAATATATTGCAACATAAATATATTAAAATATAGATACATAAATATGTTAAGATATATGTTGTATTATATGTAATGTTTCATAGTATGTAATATTTTATGATATAAAATGTTAAAATACAGATGTAAAGATCCAGAATGCTAGCAATTCAAGTTCAAAAGCCATACACATAATCCAGTAAGTGGTAGTCTAGTGGTAGCTTAATACCAGGAAATGCACTGCACAGTAGCAGGTTCTAGAGCCTGACCACCTAGTTTTGAATAATTTCTCGTTTTTCTAGCTGTGTGACCTTGGGTAAGTTATTTAACCTCTCCAGCCCTTGGTTTCCCCACTTGTAAGTGGAGTTACTAAAATCGACATCAGGGTTATTATAGTTAAATGAGCTGATACATGTAAGGCATAAAACAAGTTCTGTGCTTAGAGTAAGTACTATATGATTTGGGGTTATTATATTGTCTACCAAAATAATACCAATAGTTGATAAAAAGAAAAATTAGATGTTCATCTCAATAGAAGCTTGAATACTCTCTGAAATTTTAGCATCCTTAGCTGATAACTTACTAAACTATTAGAAGAATACATCCTTACTATGATGAATAAGTCAAACAAAAAGCACACCATAGCCAGGCGAGGTGGCGCATGCTTGTAATCCCAGTACTTGGGAAGCTGATACCAGAGGATCCAGGTTTGTGGCTACTTAGTGAGGCCCTCCACAACTTAGTGAGACCCTGTTTCAAAATAAAGAATAAAAAATTGGGCTGGGGATGTAGCTTGAAGGTAGAATGCCTCTGGGTTCAATCCCCAGTACCACCAAAAAAAAAAAAAAAAAAAAGATCTTACTGATAGCAGCAGCAAAATATAAACTAGGAATCACTGGTAATGGCCAGAAATGGTTAAGACCTATATAAATAGTGACTGTACAAGCCAGGCGTGGTGGCACATGCCTGTAATCCCAGTACTTAGGAGGCTGAGACAGGAGGATTGCAGGTTCAAGGACAGCCTCAGCAAGCAGTGAGACTCTCTTCAACCTAATGAGACCCTGTTTCCAAATTAGAAATAAAATCATGTTGGGAGTATAGCTCAAAGGTGGAATGCCTCTGTATTCAATCCCCAGTGCCACAAAAAAAAAAAAAAGTGACTGTACTTGGGTAAAATATTTGATATGTACCAGGCATGGTGGCATATACCTGCAATCCTAGTACTTGGGAGGCTGAGAAAGGAGGATTGCAGGTTCAAACTAGCCTCAGCAATTTGAGACTCAGCAACCTAGTGAGACCCTGTTTCCAAATAAATAGATCTGGATGTGTAGGTCAGAGGTGGAATGCCTCTGAATTCAGTCCCCAGTACCAAATAAATTACTCGATAAATAGATGTACAAATAATTTTCTTTAGGAAGACACTTATAAGATGTTTATTCTAATCAGAATCTCGAGACTGTTTTAAACTCAAGAGATTCCAATAGTTATCTGGAGGACTGGGAGTGTAACTTGGTGATAGAGCACTTGCCTAGCATTTGCAAGGCCCTAGGTTTGGTTTCCAGTAGTGGGGAGTGGGGAGGGGGGAGTCAAACATACAATCAAATTGCAAAAATAAAAATGGGAAGCATTGTAATATGACTCAAATCTTCATTAACTCAAATTTAGGTAACAAGAGACCAAACCCCAGGAGGAAAAAATGAGTGAAACACACAGACTATTCACATAGACACAGCTGGTCAGTATGTATGTGCAGAACATTTATCCTCACCAGTAGTTAAGTATGCCAGTCTGGGCTGGGGGTATAGCTCAGTGGTAGAGCACATGCTTAGCATGTGCAGAGCCCTAGTTTTAATGCCCAGCATGTACACACACAAACATACACACAGAAGGCTAAATCCAACTTGAAAGGCAAAAAAAGCAACGTATTTAAAAGAGAAAATATCTAAGGCTAGCATGAACATGTGTTTGAATAGCTAAACACACCTTATACTCAGCCTTGCTGGTGTGAGTATAAGCTAGCATTTGGTACAGTGACTTGGTGTTGTGTACTGATGTTATTGGTTAGAATTGGGAAAGTCTGTTGATAGTAGCTAAGGAAACAACTAGAGAAGGAAAAAAAAGATTCTTGTCCTGTGTGTTAAGTGGTATAAGAAATATATAACACTATAGATCAGCATGAAAATGAACCTCTACCTGTCCTCTGTTAGATTCAAGTAGCATTTGTTATCTTTCGTTAAGACCAGGCTGTGTTCCTTGCATATAAATATTTATTTCTTGCAGATAATATTAGAATTATATTATTCTGCAGAAAGAAACCAATTGAAAAGAAAATTTGTTCTCTTGGTTGGTTTTATCTGCCTTGGCATCTCCACTGTGTCACTTAAAGCAGCTCTGAAATATGTTGTGTGTAAAGAAAATCTTTATTCCATGAGAAACTAAAAATTCGAAGTTGGACTATTGAACAGCTTCCTTTATTCTTTCGAGATGATGAAAACTCCACCTTTCTTTTACAACTTTTTCATTTTTTTTTTTTTTTACTTCTATTCCCTTTGTAGTATGTGCCAAGTGCTCTCTGCTGCCCCAGCAGAGCCAGCATCCTGACGGGGAAGTACCCACATAATCACCACGTTGTCAACAACACTTTGGAGGGGAACTGCAGCAGCAAGTCCTGGCAGAAGATCCAGGAGCCAAATACTTTCCCAGCAATTCTCAAATCAATGTGTGGTTATCAAACCTTTTTTGCAGGGAAATATTTAAATGAGGTATGATGAATGGTCTGTTCCTTTTTTTTTCTTTATAGTAGCTTTTTACGTGTGATTTGATATCATTCCTATTTATCATTTTTTAATTAGTATCAACACAAATGTCATGTTAAAGGATTTTTGGTATGTGTTGTTCTTTCCTAATCTGCCCATTAATTACAGGAACGTAGTTACATGATTCACATATTGTAGTTACTTTTCCTTTAAATAGTCCCAGGAATGTTTATTTCTAAATTGTCCTAAGACTGCTGCTGTCTGCTGCATCTTCTCTTTTTCCTCAGAATTCTGCTTATCATGTGGCTGTTGTATCGTTTCCATTTCCCTTTTATCAGGATCCAAATGAATAATTGTTTCCTCTTACTCTTTCCTTTCCCCTCGGTGTATTGTGATTAGATATCCCAGCAGGGTTGAACATCATATAAACAGACGTGCACACAGGTCTGTTTATATGATGTTCAACATCAGAGGTATGATTCCCTTCAGGTCCCACAAACCCCCAGTAGATTGTTGGGGATCACTGGGTGAGGAGCTTGACTCCTTTCCTCACATTTCTAGAATCTTTTCCAAATTATAACTACTCAGTGTGTAACTCATTTACTGACCTGAAAAGTAAGGACAGACTGTGTAGAGATTGTGACTGCCCCAGGCCATCAAAGCAGATGGCCAAGGGGTGGGCCTCATTTCGACCTGTCCAAGGTGAGGTTTCACAGCCCCAAGCCCACCACATTGTCCTTAGCTTTTAGTCAAAGTCCAGGCTTAAAGGAAATAGTGTAGGTGGAGGTGTTTGGGGTTAGCTCTTACAGTCAGTCTGGGGATGTAGGATAAAGAGAAGCTGTATATTTTCTCATGTACTTTATTTGTGTTTCCTAGAGGTCTTAATATCTGATCTGAATTTTCTGCTGGTTCTTTCTCTCCCCGCCTCCCTCCAGTAGTTGAGGGAATCTGTAGCCTTGTGAGTTTGAAGGAAGTTTAGTCAGTTTGAAAGAATCATAAGAAATAGGAAGTGAGGTACTTAGTTATGGTACTGGGACTGTGGGTCATAAAGGGAACATATGCTGCTTTGAATATTGAAGGTGTTCTGATATGTATGTGAAATGAGGAGAGAGCTTCAAAGTACAGAGGTATAGTTCTTGGGGATTAAATTCTGCCTTAAGTGGGCAGTATTAAACCTTATTGAAATAAGGTGGGAGCATTCAGTGGTCTCTTCCCCTATTCATCTCATCAGATAAGTTGCTCAACTTTCATCAGAAGGACAACTGAAGTAACGGGCTGACAACTCATAATCTGATTATTTGGCTGTATCAGCCGCAACATCAGTTGGACTATTCATTCTCTGCCGTCATAACTCAATGTTCACCCCATGAATGGGTCATGAGGGATAGGCCACCTGGACTTTTTCTGTAGTGGGCCAGAGAGTAAATGTTCTAGGCTTTATAGGCCACATATCTCTGTTGTGGCTATTCAAACTGCCACTGTAGCATGAAAGCAGTCATAGAAACTACCTAAAGGAATGAGCATGGCTGTGTTCAAATACAATCACCAAAATTTGAATTTCATGTCACATCCAATGTGAACTGTCACATTTCACAGAACTTAAGTAGTTAAAAAAGAAATTCTCAGCATGCTTGCCATTCAAAAACATTGGGAAGCCAGATTTGACTTAGCAGCCATAGTTTGCCAACTCCAGCATGGTGGTGCTCGCTTGTAATCCCAGTACTTGGGAAGCTGAGATAGGAGGATTTCAGGTTCGAGGACAGCCTCAGCAAGTAGTGAGACTCATCAGCCTAGCAAGACCCTGTTTTCAAATAAGAAATAAAATCGGGATGGGAGTGTAGCTCGAAGGTAGAATGCCTCTGGGTTCCATCCCCAGTAGCCCCCCCAAAAAAACAAAAAGTTTATAGTGTTCTTCTCTTTATTATTTTTTAAAGATCTGAGAATTGAACCCCAGAGGTGTTGTATCACTAAGCTACATCTCCAAACCTTTTTGTTTTTTATTTTGAGACAGGATCTCTGTTTCACTGCTATAACCCAAAATAGAAGAAGGAAGATTTATTCGCTCACAGTTCTGGAGATTTCAGAGGTTTCAGTCCATGTTAGGCAAGGCCATCTTATCTGTGGAGCTCAGGACATGATGGAAGGAAGGCAGGGTGGTACATATATAATTCCCAAGGCCACACTCCCAGTGACCTACCTCCTCTAGCCACATCCTACCTGCCTACCTTACCTCCCAAGAATCCGCTAATCCATTAATGGATTTATCTGCTGATGATTAGAACCCTCACAATTCATTTATATCACCTCTAAACATTTTGCATTGTCATACCTGAGCTTTTCCAGGGGATATTATATCCAAATCATAATAGTCTCGCTAAGTTGCCCAGGTTGGCCTCAAACTTGAAATCCTCCTTTCTTGGTCTCCTAAACCATTGGGATTACAGCTATGTACCACCACACCTAGCAAGTTCTTTACTTTTTGATTAGTTTATGTGTCTGGGAAAATTGAGCACCTATTCTGTTTCAGGGACTGGTCTAAAAAGACTAAATCTACTGTTTCTATCTGGTCTGGTAAGTCTAAGTGTTCTAAGTCCTACTTGTCCATCTTTTCAGTATGGAGCCCCGGATGCAGGTGGACTAGAACATGTTCCTCTGGGCTGGAGTTATTGGTATGCTTTGGTGAGTAATTACGTAAGTCAGTGACAATTATACACAGCCCTACAGATGCAAGATGTTTACTTTCTAAATCTGATACCAATGTAACCTTTTTTGTGCTTTATGATTAACTGACTTATATCCTTAAAAGAAAGTCTGTTGACTAGTGAGTCACTCCATTCTGGCATGTTTTTCCAGCATTACAGAAGGTTTAGCAATGGCGTTTACTATTCTTCTTTATCCACTTCTAGCTTTTTTTTATTTTGGTGGTACTAGAGATTGAACCCAGGGGCCTACCTCTGATTGAACCTACCTATGAGCTACACTCCCAGCCCTATTTTATTTTTATTTTGTTTATCATGAAACAGAGCCTCACAAAGTTGCTGAGGCTGGCCACAAACCTACGATCCTCCTGTCTCAGCCTCCCAAGTACTGAGAACCACCAGGCCTGGTTCTACTTCTAGCTTTTAAATGAGAACAAATTATTGAATCTATACTAATCTTTGATAAAGCCCTTGTCAGAAAATCCAATTCAATACTGGCTTGAGTAGTTGCCTTTTTTATGTCTTACCATTGTTTAAACAAAGTGAAGATTATCCCAGTGTGGGTTCAGACTTGATTTTGGGTGCTGACCTCGTAACAAATTCTACTTTTCCTCTTTTAAATAGGAAAAGAATTCTAAATACTACAATTACACCCTCTCCATTAATGGGAAGGCACGGAAGCATGGTGAAAACTACAGTGTGGACTACCTGACAGATGTTCTGGTGAGTTGCTGGGTGGAGCTCTGTCCCTTGCAGGTTTGGTGCACGCTTGATTTACTCAGCTTAGAAAACCTTTGGACTTATTCATGTGGACTTATTACATAAATGTGTAATGATTTGGTCTCAACTGCAGGAGAGTATTTCCAGCTGATTAAAATTTTCTGAAGGCCAGGCATCATGACCCACACTTGTAATCCCAGTACTTGGGAATCTGAGACAGGAGGCTCATAGCTTCAAGGTCAGCCTCAGCAATTTAGTGAGACTCTTAGCAACTTAGACTCTATTTCAAAATAAAAAAATAAAAACCAGGCATGGTGGAGCACACCTGTAATCCCAGTACTTGGAAGGTTGAAATAGGATAGCAGGTTTAAGGACAACCTCAGCAAGTAGTGAGGCTCTTATTACCTAGTGAGACCCTGTTTTAAAAATAACAAATAGAAGCCGAGCGTGGTGGCACACACTTGTAATCCCAGCATTCGGGAGGCTGAGACCAGAGGATCCGGGTTCACAGCCAGCCTCAGCTACCTAGTGAGGCACTCTGCAACTTAGTGAGACTCGGTTTCAAAATAAGAATAAAAAAAAATAGGGCTGGGGGTATAGCTCGGAGATAGAACGCCCCTGAGTTCAATCCCCAGTACCAAAAATAAATAAATAAATAACAAATAGAGCTGGGCATATAGCTCAGAGGTAGAATGCCCCTGGGCTCAATCTCCAATAGCACACACACAAAAATTAAAAACAAAAAAAAAAATTTTAAATAATAAAAAAGGGCTAGGATTGTAGGATTATAGCTCAAAGGTAGAATGTCACTGGGTTCATTCCCTAGTACCAAAAAAAAAAAAAAAAAAATTGAGATCCAGTGTGTTCTTGAGATTCTGGCAACAAATCTTTTCCAAGAGTTTTTGTTTCTTTTTCAGTACTATGGATTGAATGCAGGGCTTCGTACATGCTAGGCAGGTGCTTTACCAGTGAACTATATCCCTAGCCCTTATGTTTTATTTTGAGACAGGGTCTCACTAAGTTACCCACGCTGGCTCAAGCATACTGTCCTCCTGCATAAGCCTTCCAAGTAGCTGAGATCATAGGCATGTACTATTGCACCCAGCTGGGGTTTCCGCTCTAAGCCCCAGTTTTGCTCTCAAGTGATGAGATGGCAGCTTCACAGGCCTTATGCGGGCGGAGGCACAGGGATATGGGGAATTCTTTGGGCATTGTGTATGTGTATGAATTACTAAAGTCAGGTGAATTTGAGGACTTTTCATGTCCTGAAATGTCTTTAATAGGAACCCTTCATAGAGCATTTATTCACCAAATAGTTTAGTACCTGGTATAGCAGGTATTCCGCAGTAGTGAAGACTGATTCCGTGAAAGGTAACTTTGTCATAGCAGGTGATTTCACATATGCCATGTGGCCATGTGTATTTGGAGATGTACACACATTTGTTTCCTCATTAGATGTTAATCAGAGAAATAAGAAAAACTGAGGAGGCTACTTAGGCACCCTAAGCAGACACCTGATGTGTGAGGGGCGTGTGAGCTATACAAATCGGGGGAAAGAGTGCCACAGGCAAAGGGAGCAGTGAGGGTAAGGGCCTGATCAAGCAAGAGTGTGCCTGGCATTTGAGAAACCCCAAGAAAACTGATGGGGCTTAGGGTAAGGTAGGAAGGCGGGAGGTGATAGGAAATTGAAAGCCTCAGTGTGTTTTGCACTGATGCTGGGAATAAATGAAGATGTAAATTACCTCAAACAAGGAAAAACAACATGCATGTGAGGTACTTTCATTTTCATAAAGTATCCCTTGGTGGGCAAATGAAAAATGTAAGGCAATATAAATTAAAGCCTGGTATGCTGTATACCAGGTTGTTTTTGTTTTTGGTTCTGGGGATTGAATCATGTGTAAGCTAAGTACATACTGTACCACTGAGCTACATCCCCAGCCCCAGTATTTGGGTTTAATGTTCATTTGGCTTAGCTGCTTCACCTGACATAAGTGATGACATCTACTTTCCACATATTTTTATAAAGTTAAGGTAACTTAATCTACCTTTCCCACTATTGATATTAGATTTACTCTTCTTACATTCTTTAAAGTATCAAGTATATATTCTAAGCTTCATTAATGTAAATTAGTACCAAAACAGTCAAATTACTAATTTTTCTATATGGGTGACATAATAATTTCCAGATCATGTAAAGTCACCAAAATCCTAATTGCTTTCTTATGATGGTATGCTTTTCAGTTTTTTAAATATTGCCTTAAAAGCCAAGTTCATTGTTCCAACATGTTTGCGCATGATTCTGAAATAAGATCATATGCTAAGATTAAGAGCTACTCTCTGCCTACCAAAGGATATTTATCTACTAAGTACTCAGTTCTTGGGTAGGGTAGATGACATATCTTTGTATGTGTCAGGCTAATGTCTCGTTGGACTTCCTGGACTACAAGTCCAACTTTGAACCATTCTTCATGATGATCTCCACTCCAGCGCCTCATTCACCTTGGACAGCTGCACCTCAGTACCAGAAGTCATTCCAGAATGTCTTTGCACCAAGAAACAAGAACTTCAACATCCATGGAACGGTAGTTTCCCCTAACCCTTGTGTTAAGCCATACTTAGTATAACTGTATAACATACTTGTCAAGAAACCTTTGAGACATATAGTGGATTTTCTTTCAAGATCTTTTGGAGGTAATACTGCCCCTGTCCCTAGTACAACAGCTAGTATAAATTTGCTTCATAGGTACAGATAAGGTCCTAGCCACACATCAGCAGCCACACATCCAGTGTGCAGCTAGAGAGTCCACAGGGAATGGCAAGGAATGCCATCTTTCCTGTTTACAGGAATGTTGCTCAGGCTTTCCTAGTAACCTTTGGGTTGGCTCTCTTCCCTCCTGGCAATGGCTGAAACATGTCCCCGGGGGTTGAGTTGGGCCAGTCTCCCCAGAGACTTACTGGCACAAGGCATAGGAAGAAGAGGGGTGACACGGTGCAGTGTAGTCAGGAAGAGAAGTTGGGAAAATGAACCAGTGCAAGGGACACAACTAAAAGCCAAATATTTGCCTCCTGTGCCAGTTAACTTTACCTCTAAGTTTTGTCTAACAAATCATTCCACTACCCTCTGTTTTCCTATCCAGGATATCCATTACCCTAGATTCCTGCGAAAGATCCTTTCACAGCAGCTTCCTACAACTTCAAGTTCAAATCTGGACAATCCCTCTCATTTAAATAAAAGTCACATTTTTGATCCAGGCATGGTGTCACATGCTTGTAATCCCAGTACTTGGGAGGCTGAGACAAAAGGATCTCAGGTTTGAGGACAGCCTCAGCAACTAGTGAGACTCTTGCCAACCTAGCAAGACCCTATTTCAAAATAAAAGTAAAATAGGGCAGGGAGTGTAGTTTGGAGGTAGAATGCCCCTGGCTCAATCCCCAGTACCACCAAAAAAAAAAAAAATCAGATTTTTACATTTTTAACAACAGAAACATTCCCATATACCATTGATTATCTCCTGCCTATTTACAAAACTCTAAGCCAGCATCTCCCAAACTGTTTCTCAAAATGTTCTTTAGTTCATAAGTTATATTTCCTTTGCACAAGGTGTACACAGTTCCTTGTTCAAAATCAGATCTCTACTGCCTCATCTGTTGCCTAGAAATAACTGCTTGTAAGAAAAGAATAAGTCAGCCGGGCGTGGTGGCGCACGCTTGTAATCCCAGCATTCGGGAGGCTGAGACCGGAGGATCCGGGTTCGCGGCCAGCCTCAGCTACCTAGTGAGGCATTCCGCAACTTAGTGAGACTCGGTTTCAAAATAAAGAATAAAAAATAGGGCTGGGGGTGTAGCTCGGAGGTAGAGTGCCCCTGAGTTCAATCCCCAGTACCG
>PVLC010002308.1:41031-117983 GCA_004027655.1 Graphiurus murinus | reverse complement strand
GGGGATTGAACTCAGGGGCATTCTACCTCCGAGCTATACCCCCAGCCCTATTTTGTATTCTTTATTTTGAAACCGAGTCTCACTAAGTTGCGGAGTGCCTCACTAGGTAGCTGAGGCTGGCCGCGAACCCGGATCCTCCGGTCTCAGCCTCCCGAATGCTGGGATTACAAGCGTGCGCCACCACGCCCGGCTTGTTGTTGTTATTTTTAAATGTCATTTCTTAGCTAGGTGTGGTATCACATGACTTGGGAGACTTAGGTCCGGAGGATCGCAGGTCAGAAGCCAACCTCCGCAACTTAGCAAGGCCCTCAGCAACTTAGTGAGACCCTGTTTCAAAATAAAAAAATAAAAGCGGTTATGGGTTGTAGATCAGAGGTAGAATCCCCCTGGGTTCAATCCCCAGTCCCCACCCACGCTGCAAAAAAAAAAAAAAAAAAAAGTCATTTCTCAGACCCCACACCAGACCTGGGCAACCAGAAGTATCTAGGGATGGGCCTGAAAATCTGCATTTTGGACAAGTTGCTGCCACCCTGGGTAAAGTGGGCTCACCGTGTGTGCCCCCCACCGCCCCCCCCTCTGCTGGGTGGGTCTTCCCAGCCTCAGTGGGCTTTGCTGCCTTCGCCTCTACCCTGCCCCCGTAGCTGCGGGAGCTTGGCTACTGGTTTCCAGATGTGTGCCCAGGACTTGCAATATCAGCCCATAGTCTGAGATGCAGATCCTCTGCGGAATGGAGGCCGAGGGCCGCCCAAGGTGATGCAGACTTGGCAGTGGGAGCCAGGCCCCTGGAGGGTGCCCCTCCTCCTCTCTTCCTTCACTGTATTCCTCCCTCTCCTCTGGTCTGTTCTCTCCCCAGCTGCCAAGAGCAGATTGCCCGGGGAGGGGCTTCTGGGGACATCCAGATGATCGAGATAGATCACAAGGGCCTTCTGCAATCCCCGCCTGCCCCCAGGGACAGCCGTCACGGAGATGACAGGGGGTGGAGAGGACACCTGCCCCCCCATCCTCCCAAGTGGTGGCCTCCTGCTCCCCAAGGCCAGAATGTCAAAAGCGCAGAGGGGCAGACAGCCCCGGCCCTGGGGCCTCCGAGCCGTGTCTTGGAGACCAGGTCTCTGCTGCTCCCTTGGCATCCTGAGGCCTGGAGGATGGCAGCGCAGGGGCATGGCCAGCAGACAGTCCTTTTCTCAAGGTGGAGAGGGACCAGGGAGGGGGAGGGCATCACACCTGGCCTTGCTGCTCACCTGCGTGAGACCTTGCTTGTGCAGGTTGCCAGTCCCCTGCGCCTGCTACCCTGTCCCACAGGTCTCGGGGGCCTTCCACAAGTCCATGGATGGCAGGAGTTTCGTGCACTCTGAGCACCCCGACACACGGTCGGTGCCATGGGTGACTGGTTCCCTTCAGATCTTGGTGAGGGCGGCCTGTGTCGAGGGTGACCAGCTCTTTGCTTGAGACTCTCTCAAGGTTGGCGCCGAAAACCCCATACCAAGGGAGAGAAACCCCTTTGCCCCAGGCAGACCGGACTGAGGGCCACCCAGGGGCCTTGTGTCACAGCTGGCTACTTTTGCCCTCCGAGGAGCTGAGGCCTCCCCTCCCTGTCTGCTGTGTCCTCACTCAGTGACATTGACGCGCCCCTCATGACCAGGAGCGTCAGGGGAGGGGGGCAGCCTGACCCATCGTGCAGATCGAAGCCCAGCACCTCCACGGCTTCGCATCTGTCCATCGTTACTTAATCACTCATGCACAAGTACCCACCAGGCCCGAGTGGGTGCCCGCACTGATAAGCAGAGCGCGGCAAGCCCGACCTTTGTGGCGTTTACGATCGCAAAGAAGCTCTTATAGTTTTTCTGTCTAGAACCCTTAACTTGAACCAGAAAACAGCCTCCCTTGACCTCTTCCCAGATCCGACAAGGTTCCCATCCATCCCCTGGGCAGGCGCAGAGTCGGCACTGTTCCTGTGCAGAAGCCACAGACACTTGACCGTCGCCTTCTGCCTGCTGTGAGGAGCTCCGGGTCTCCTCAGCGCCTGGCTCATCCCCTCCCCACACCTTCCTCCTTCTTACCTCTCACCTCCCCACCTAGTGCTAAGTGCAAACTCTTCCCTCTCCCTGACCCTTCCGGCGAAGCCTTTCTTGCTCACCCCAGCCCCTCCGTGCCTAGGCCATATGTTTGGAGAATCCTCCTGCAAAATGTGAGACTGATTCCTTCACCTTAACCACAAGTCCCGGAAGTCAAAGGAAAGCAGGAGCATGGACCCTGCTGGTTAATTACTTTGCAGATTTTCTTAAGCACCTACTAGGTCCTGAGGCATCCTAGGAGCTGAGACATCCCCTCCCTGTCCCCTCGCGCTGTGTGTGTTGTCACTCAGTGACATTGATGCACCCGCTCATGACCAGGAGCCTCAGGGGAGGGGAGGCAGCCTGACCCACAGTGCAGATCGAAGCTCAGCACCTCCACACAGAGAGGAGGCACCCTTCCCCTGTTAACTTTCCCTTGTGTCGATTGTCCATTCTTGCTTTTCCTCTTCCTCCTCTGTCCAGGGCCAGCTAAAGAGTCACCACCTCTCAGGTTCCTTCTGAAGTCCTCTCCACCTCTCTCTCCCTCTCCCTCTCCCTCTCCCATCTTTCTTTGATTACATCTGTCCTGGTGGGGTTGGTTAGGAGGACCCCTAGACCCTCCAGCCTCCTGCACATAGGGCCACCTTGGGTTGACGTGAACACCCCTCACCCCGGGGTGCTGCTCCCCTGAGGGCCGGGTAGGCACTGGCTGTGACGTCCACTCCGCCAGCCTCCTGGCGCTTCCTGATGGAGCTCAGCAGGCTGGTACCCCGGGCACCCCAGTGCCACCAGCCTCCTCTCCGTCCTCCCATCGGGAACCAGATCTTCCGCTCTGCAAAGTGCTTTATTGACCCACATTGGGGCAGGCGCGGCGCTTGGTACATGGTGCTGGTTCCTTCTAGGGACTCTGGGGTAGTGGTTACCTCCGGGGATCTGGGGCAAGGAAGACAGATTGACCCACAATATCTAGCGCAGTTGCCTCCTGAGCTTGAATGCCTTCAGGGGTGGGAAGCTCACTCCCTCTCCAGGCAGCCCCTGCCAGTGTTGATGGCTTTTAAGTGCTCACTCACCTCTATATTGAACCAAAAATCCATCGCACAGTGGTATCCACTCTTTGGCCCGCATGCTACCATGTGAGGCTCTTACACACTAAATCCTCCATAACGGAACTCTGGCAACCCTCTAGGACCAGCTTCCTTTCTGGAGGCTTCTTTCCGCCCTGCCAGGCAGAGTAGATGAGTGGGGAGGGGCCCGACCTGCCTTGATCCTCCCTGTCTGGCCAGCCTTAGATCTCCAGCCCCCCACCTGGAGCCCTTTGGGAGGGTGGAGGCGGAGCTGCTGGCGCCCAGATCTTCTTTTGCACATCCAAGGGGAGTTGCTTCCCCAGACTGAGCTCTGCGCTCCGGGTTCTTGCCATGTTTGTTTAAGAGGACTCAGCAGGAGCCTAAAGACATGGAGCAGTCTCCGGGGCCCTCCCGCAGGGAGACAGGACTGTGGCGCCCTCAGGGCCAGCAGGGCTAGTACAGTAGCCTGGGCCCAGCCAGGGCAATGGAATGAGATGCCATTTTTTCTGTAGCCACCTGCACCCCTTCACCTCCATGCTGACAGCTCTCAGGGCAAAAGGAACCCCAAGACAGTCTGACAAATTCTTACAGTCCTTTAGAATTTATGTGTAGCATCTATGGCCAACTAAATAATCCTGGCCTCTTGGAAAGAGGGTCCTGTGAACATTTGCAGGAAGCCCAGAGATTACAAAAAGAGGAAGGGGAGGTGAAATGTGGAATATTAAAAAAAAAAAAAAATGGCTGAGACAGGAGGATCACCGGTTTGCGGCCAGCCTCAGCTACTTAGTGAGGACCTCCACAACTTACTAAGACCCTGTTTCAAAATAAAGAATAAAAGGTAGAAGCCCGGGTGTGGTGGCACACGCTTGTAATCCCAGCATTCGGGAGGCTGAGACCGGAGGATCCGGGTTCGCGGCCAGCCTCAGCTATCTAGTGAGGCGCTCCGCAACTTAGTGAGACTCGGTTTCAAAATAAAGAATAAAAAATAGGGCTGGGGGTATAGCTCGGAGGTAGAATGCCCCTGAGTTCAATCCCCAGTACCGCAAAAAAAAAAAAGTAGAGCTGGGGGTGTAGCTCAGAGGTAGACCGCCCCTGGGTTCAATCCCTAGTATTGCCCCCCCCCAAAAAAAACAGCTGGGCACAGTGGTGCACACCTGTAATCCTTGTACTTGGGAGCCTGATGTAGAAAGATTATAGGTTCCAGGCCAGCCTAAGCAACACAGCAAGACCCTGTTTCATGGTCGTGGTGGTGCACACTTGTAATCCCAGCATTCGGGAGGCTGAGACTGGAGGATCCGGGTTCGAGGCCAGCCTCAGCTTACCTAGTGAGGCACTCCGCATCTTAGTGAGACCCTGTTTTAAAATAAAGAATAAAAAATAGGGCCGGGGGTATAGCTCGGAGGTAGAATGCCCCTGAGTTCAATCCCCAGTACCGCAAAATAAATAAATAAATAAATAAATAAATAAATAAATAAATAAATAAATAAATAAATAAATAAATACAGCTGGGGGTCTAGTCCAGAGGTAGTAAGCTCCTGAGTTCAATCCCCAGTACCATAAAACAAAACAAAAAAAGGAGGGGGGGGGGAGGGAGAGGTATCAGATTTCTCTGCCAGGGAATGTTTAACTTGAACCTGCACTTCCGGACCAGGCCAAGCCTGGGTTGGAGGAGGGGTGTGGGTCTGGTTCCACCCTCACTTCCGCAAAATTAGCTTTTTGCAGGTGTGCATGTAGAGCAAATGATAATTTACAGGAAATTTATAGCTTTCTCCAGAGATGGGCCACAGGGAGAATTTCCTGAGTTAATTTTCCTGATGGATAAAAGGCCGTTAGCTGGGAGCTCCGCCACGGTGGCCTCTGCTGAAACCCAGGCTGTCCGCCGCTCTGAGAAGCGCCTGGTTTTAGGCGCCGGGGCTGGAGGATGACCAGGGCTGGCACTGGGTTTTCTTGGCGGTGTCCGCACAGTGGGCCGTCCACCGCGGGAGGTGGTGACCTTGCCGGCCTGGTTGGTGATCGCCCTGCAGTTCCAGGGAGACCTGGCAGCAGGCCAACATGACACAGGGCTCTGTCTTGTCCCAAGTGGTTCCAGCGCCAACACCTGCTGCTGACGAAGCCGCTTCTTCACTTTCCTGCTTTTCTGCTTTGCCCAACTTGGACGCAGTTAAGAAGCACCCACCAGCTGTGGGGCATGTTTGTGTGGTACTGGGGGCATTCTACATCCAAGCAACCCGCCAGCACTTTTTATTTTTTAATTTTAATTTAATTTAATTAATTAGTTAATTTATTTATTTATTGGTGATACTGGGGATTGAACCCAGGGGCATTCTACCTCCGAGCTAAACCCCCAGCCCTATTTTTTTTTTTTTTGTATTCTTTATTTTGAAACGGTCTCACTAAGTTGCGGAGTGCCTCACTATACCCCAGCTTATAGTGTTAAGGAGAGAGGTTCCCCAGCCCAAGGCCCAGATATCCCTGGGATAGATAGGATTTGAAGTTGGTGGGATGGGAGAGGAAAGAGCCAAAAGTCCAGGAGTTAAGCCGGGCGCAGTGGCAGGACGAAGCCAGCCTCAGCAACTGAGTGAGACCTTGTTTCAAAATAAAAAGGGATGGGAGTATAGAATGCCCCTGGGTTCCATCCCCAGTAGCAAAACACACACACACACACACACACACACACACACACACACACACCTATAAGTTCAGCACAAGAGTAGGGCAGGAGAAGGTAGACACAGGAAAATAAAATGTAACAGACAAAAGAAAAGCTTTAAAAAAGCTTTCGGCCCTCTGCACAGCATCCACACCGGGCGCCCCTGCCCCCGCCTCCCGTCTGCCCTCCATCCCAGAGGACACTTGCGCTGTACGGCAGCCGAGCCTGGAGCTGGTTCCTGGTGGTGCCATTTCTCCCGAGAGACACAGGCACGCGATTGAACGGGAAGCCGGGGCCCAGGGAGCCTTGGCTGTCTCACAGCGGGCCTTTCGTGGGCGTCTGGCGTGGGTGAGAGATGCCCTGGGTGCTGGGGTGCATGGAACCTGGCTCCTGCCAGGAAAACTCCAGAAGGCTTGGAAGGATGCTGTCCTGGCCGGGAGCGTCCCCTGTCTGGGTTGGCCATGTGGTTTCTGCTCCAAGACAGGCCGATTGTGCGCGATTCGTGTTGTCTCTTTGTCCTGGGTCCCTGGGGCCGGGCAGGGTCTCGCGTGGTGCTGAATTGGACAAGAGCTGTGTGTGGGGGAGGGCATGGCGAGCCAAGGCGGTCTTTTCGTTTACATTTTTCAAATAGTTTTCTCCTCTGCTCTCCCAAAAGGCCGCTTGCAGCTTTGAGGCAGCGTTTGACCTTTGAATTGTTGGGGGAGCTGGCCAGCCGGCCAGGGCAGGTGTTTGGTGGGCTGTCAGCACCCCCTGCAAGCAGAAAGGGAAGTCACAGCCTGACCGTTGCAAGGTAAACTGGAAAAAGCCGGGGCGCAGGGGACAGGAGGATTCCTGTGCTCCAGCCCCTGGGTTAAAGTTGCGTGGACTGTGTCCTCGGCCACCAGCTCCACTCTGAGGACCTCTCAGCAAAGAATGTTCTACCTGAGGGTTTGAGACAGAAAATTCCAGAAGCCCCTGGATTCCCCTTGTCTTGCAGCCAGAGGCGGTGCTGTCAGGGAGGGGAAGCAGGGACCTGTGTTTAGTGTTTAGTTCTTGCCGTGTGCCAGCCCCGTTCCATCACCTGGAGTCGCTCATTGGGTCCTTGTGATGACTCTGCCAGTGAGGTGTTGTTGCCCATTTCACAGATACGGAGACTGAGGCGCAGGGAGCCGCGGCCCTTGCTTGAGCTCTCTGGATGGGTAGGTGGCAGGGCGGCAGGCCCCTGGGTCTGGAACCCCGCTTCTCACCCCTGGACCACACTGCTTGCTTAAAGGAGCCACACTCGCAGCTGTGGGGGCGTCAGGTTCTTCCGGGGGAAAGGCTGTCCTCAGACCTTGCTTGGCATCCCAGTCCCCCCCCCCAAAAAAAATAAAGCCCTGCATTTTTCTGTCTTGATTGTATAGTTGGTTTATAGCCCACACTGCCTAAAGCACTCATGTGAAATGGGGTGCTTTCTGACCTTCAGTCCCGAGGGTTGTGGCTCCGGGGGAAAGAGGGGTACACTGGCGCCCCGTTAGTTGCCCGCTTTGATGTTCCTGGAAGCCTTCGCTGCAGAGGCCTGGAGGTGGGGTGGGCTGCACTGGATTGGGTGGTCCCAGGAGGATAGGGATGGACAGTCCCCAGAGAGGCCAAGCTGCGTCCTCGTGGGCCCGGTGTGCTGGGCCAGGCTCGGGCTCCTGTGTGACCTGCCTGAGTCACCCCGCCGTCCCGAGAGCCCCGACTCTGACTGCTTTCTAATGAGGATAATAAAACCCCACCACTGGCCTGGGTGGTACACATAATAGAAGTGAGAGCACTTTGAAGAAAAAGTTAAAAGCGCTGTGTTCAGCCTCGTGGTATCGGAGAATCTGCGGGGAGGCGCCGTCTTGTTTGGGGCATGGCAGAGGCCTGCTTCCCGCCGCGCCGGCTGCTCTGCGTCCTGGGCTTCCTTCCTTTAGAGTTTTTGGGTAGGATTTGGGGTTGGGGTGGCGCTGGTACATCACAGAAATGCATGCTGGGAAGAAGCAGCTACTACCCAGGTGAGCGGAGACCAGGACTTCTTAGGTACATGCCCTTGGTTGGTGTGTGTGTGTGTGTGTGTGTGTGTGTGTGTGTGTGTGTGTGTGTGTGTGTGTTAGTTACTGGGGATTGAGCCTCAGGACCATTCTACCTTCTAGCCACACCCCCAGCCCTTTTTTTAATTTTTTTTTTTTTTTTTTTTTTTTGCGGTACTGGGGGTTGAACTCCGGGACATTCTACCTCCGAGCTATACCCCCAGCCCTATTTTTTATTCCTTATTTTGAAACCGGGTCTCACTAAGTTGCGGAGTGCCTCACTTAGGTAGCTGAGGCTGGCCGCGAACCCGGATCCTCCGGTCTCAGCCTCCCGAATGCTGGGATTACAAGCATGCGCCACCACGCCCGGCTTAATTTTGTTTTGAAACAGGGTCTCACTAAGTTGCTGAGGGCCTCGCTGTGTTGCTGAGGCTGGCCTCAACCCTGTGATCCTCCTGTTTCAGCAGCCCAAGTAGAGGTATTACAGGTTTGTACCACCACTCCTGGTGTTAAGGCGTCTTACTCTTTGTGCCTTAATGTCCTCGTTGGTGCTGCAGCCACTGAGGATCCTGGGGGTCGTGGGGACTCATACCCAGCCCAGAGCGCCCCATTCACTGCAGGTTGTTGAAGCCCAGGCCTAGCGGGGTTCCCTGAGAGCCATGACCCTGTCTATGCTTTCTCAGCCTAGGGTAATTTTTCAGTTAATCCCATCGGCTGGAAACCGGGGTGCCCTGGTGTGTGGGAAAACGTCCCAGCCAGAAGGGCCCTCCTTTCCGCCCCCCACTCGCTTGAGAGCATCCGATTTCACATGGAGACACCAGGATGCCACCTCCCTGCCCCTCTGGAAAGTCCAGATGGTGCCTTCTGGAAGCCCCTGCGGCCTCGCACTGAAGGCCGGCCTCCCCTCCCCTCCCCACGCCCACCCGGCCACAGCCAGAGCCCGCGCCCTGCTCGTTACTGACTTTATTGCTAAACAATTTAGAGAGGCGGCCCTGCCAGTTTTCATAAGTGAAACATTTAAAGTATGCAGAGCATATTTTATTTCTTCCTGAAGCAGCTGCTCAGTTGAGCTGGAGAATAATGAGGAGTGAGTTATATGGATTTGTGGGTGCCCTAAAGCGCTCACAAGCTTGACGGCCTCACGAGCCTCCCGCTGGGGGACGAGTGTCCGCTACAGCCCAAGAGGACGCGGGCAGCTCTAGCCTGAGATGTCCTTCTCCCTTCCCACTCCGTCCATGGGTCCCGTGGACTCTAGAGAGCCTTGGAATCATGTTGCCTATGTTTAACTGAGGGCTGCATATGTTTAATTGAGGACTGCCTACATGTAACAGGTAACAGGACTGACTACATTTAACTGAGGGCTGCCTACGTTTAACTGAGGGCTGCCTATATTTAACTGAGGGCTGCCTACGTTTAACTGAGGGCTGCCTATATTTAACTGAGGGTTGTCTACGTTTAACTGAGGACTGTGTATGTTTAACTGGGGGCTGCCTACATTTAACAGGGCTTTCTATGTTTAACTGAGGGCTACGTACATATAACAGGACTGTCTGCGTTTAACTGAGGGCTGCCTGCATTTAACTGAGGGCTGCCTACGTTTAACTGAGGACTGTCTCCATTTAAATGAGGACTGCCTACATTTAACTGAGGGCTGCCTGTGTCTCATTGAGGGCTAACACGATGCTGGACTCCTTTTGGGAGCTTTTTACCTATTACACATGCCAAATCACAGCAGCTCTGGGAGGTTAATACTCTTGTTATCTCCATTCTCTGTGCAATGACGAGAAGATGACCTGCCAGGGTCACATGGCCACAGGACAGAGCCAGGATTTGAACCAGGTAGCTGGTTTCAGAACCGCGGCTTCTTCACAGCACCATGACCATCCTACACAGGGTGAATTGGGGGAGCCGAGGGTCACATGGTGGCCAGAATCCAAGTCACCTCTCAGCCTTCCACATTCGAAGCCAACTTTGAGCCGGTGAGCCGGCATGCAGCTCTGCTGTTTGTTTTTCAACAGTTAGGACTTGGCTGGAATTCTTCTGAAATCCTGGATCTGTTTGCCACGGGGGTCAGCAATGGAGGAATTTCAGACTCGCTAGGAGAGCCGCCGGCTGAGCTCAGGTCTCCCTCTTCTGTTCTCCACGAAGCTGTTCATGGCTGCGGGGCTTTCGGCACGCCTTACACACGCCACGAGGATGCTTTCAAAGCTGGAGTCGACTTCCAAGATGATTGGCTCAGACTCCTCCAGCTCATGAGAGCCAGTGGTCCAGCAGTCGAGTTTGCATCCAGAACTTTCTTCCTGGCCTCGGTTTGGCTGTCGGTGCAGCAGGAACAGAACGCCAGTTCTTCCCCCAGACTTCTCGAGAAGGCCACCCGGAGCTAGACGCGGCACTTCTGTGGATTCTGGGAAAGGGTGGAGAAGGAAGCTGAGATGCGAGGCTGGCTCAGGCTCCCGTGTCCCCCGCCTGCCTCCCCAGCCCTTGTTCAAGTCGGCCCCTCCTGGAGTGTGCTCACAGCATGGAAGGGCTTGTTTTTTGTGTGTTTTGGTAATACTTTGTTTCCTGGAGAGTGGAGAGGAGGGAGGAGGGCTGAGAGGCCAGAGTCTGCATGGTGAGGGCGAGGAGAGGAAGCAGCCGTGCCACCCGGAGGCCACTGAGCCTGGCCCTGGGGAGGGGACTAGGTCACTGCCAAAGCAGGGCTGGGGGACCTGGCCATTTTATCATCAGAAGCTCAAAGAGGGGGCCGGGTTCAACTCTGTTTCTACTGGTCGGACTCTCGGTTCCGGCGCTTAGTTGGGGAAGGTGCACGGCATGGTGTGGGAGCCTAGTCTAGGGTCACAGACGTGAGCGTTGGCACAGACCGACTGCTCTGTTAGGCCCCAACTCTCCGTCTGGACCAGCTCCGTGACTTTGAGCCCACCCGCCTGTCCCAGCCTCCAGCTCCCCATCTGCAAAATGGGAAGGAGGCCAGCACTTTCTCCATGAGAAAATTGGTGAGAGAATTTCAGAGGCCGAGGCTCTGGGGCAGGCCCATGGCGAACACTAGACCAGGGCTGGGACCCTCAGGTGAAACCCCAGTGGCGGGGGGGCTGGCACTTGGAGAAAAGGAGGCTATTTCTAGACCTTTCCTACTCAAATCAAGGTAGGTCAATACTATAGTGTCATGAGGACACTGGGTGCCGAGAAAACTACCCCTGACAGAAGCAGTTTATCAGGATTCCTTTTCAATGGCAAGGGACAGAAAATGCATCTCACACTGTCTGAAATTTGAAGGGTACTATATATTGGCTCATGTAAGTGAAAAGTGTAAGTATCTATCCTGGCTTCAGGTGTAGCATGATCCAGGACCCAGGATCCAGAATCCTGTCTTTGTCTCATCGGCGCTCCCCTCGTGGTAGCAAGATGGTTGCCAACATCTCCAGTCTCCTTCCTCTTGACACAGGGCCATCAGTAAAGAGAGCGCCTGGATCCGGGTCCAGAGGTTAGCTCTGATTGGACTGGCTTAGGTCATGTGTCCTCTCCTGACCCAATCACAGTGGCCAGGGTGATGCAATGCTCTGATTGGCCAAAGGGGATCACACTTCCATCCTTGATGTACAAATGCCGATGGTAGAGGGTGCTTCCTAAAGAAAAATGGAGGTACTGTGTCCAAAACAAGGGGCATAGATGTCAGCTGGGTGGATACTTCTCATGCCCAGCCTGGGGTGGTGAGAAACTTTGAGAGAAGAAGATAGGTGAGGACGACAGCCTCAGCCCCCAAGACGTGCAGTGAGCTGGCCGTGGTCTAGCTGCCTCTAATCTCCAGTAGAAAATGTGTTCATGGGGGGCTGGAGGAGCGGCCAGGCCAGGCCAGTTATAGCCAGCAGGAGCTGACCCTGGCTTTGGGAGCTAAGTAGTCATTGCTGTTGCTGTCACACACTGAGCCGCGCCCACCCCAGCCAGGTGGTATTTGCAGGTTCACATACTCCCCGGTGCTAAAATCACCTGCTGAGGGATTTTTGCAGCCTTGGCCACAGAGGTGATGCCCGGGCCTCTAGGAGACCCCGAGGACTACATTTGTAGCCCCGATCGATCGTCAGGTGTGGCTCTGCCTGCCCGAGGCTTCCATTCCACCACGCCCAGGGAGGTGGGCGGCGGGCATCTCCATCTTTGGGCCTCTTTGGTCACTCTTCCAGCGAGGGACCTGGCTGCATCGTCAGCCCCTGGCACAGGGTTGCTGCCTGGTCTGGGGAGGTGTGAAGGTTGCACACCCCAGTCCCTAGACAAGATCGGGTCTCTGGGGCATGGAGCGGGGCGAGCACAGCTCCCCCGTGGGAACTGTGGGCTCCTGGGCAGCGAGGTGGTAGATTAGCCTGCAGCCAGGGCTGCATGGTGTGTTAGGGGCTCAGTAGCTGTGCCAGAATAGCCCTGCAGGGGAGACGGATTAAATAGTCCCCAAGGAAAAACCATTAGGGAAGAGGCACAGGTGCGGCGGGTCCCCGCGTCCCCTACCCACACTGTGGCAAGCAGTATCACACAGCCTGGGAGGGGTACTGTTGGGGCATGGGTGGGTATTTGAGAATCCCCTTCTACTTGGAGACTGGGGGATGCCTCCTGTCACTCCAAAGGCATTAACGTCAGGATCATGTGACGGGGGCCCGGGGAGCAAGGAAATCTCCTGCAAGCCATAGCCAGGCTTCTGCCTGTCTGCTGCCGGGCCTTATGGGCCTGTCCCCACAGGTGGGGGACTCGGAGGACACAGGAGAGCCAGTCTAGTGTGGGGAGACTGCAGGAGTCCCTGAAGGCCCAGGGTGGCCCTGGAAGCTTGGCCTTGGGACCAGCTTTTCCAGGCTGCTGTTCCCAAATGTCACAGCACACAGGCACAGCACTGTGTTCAGAACCTTGCTGAGTTTCCCTGTGGCCTGGAGCTGGGCTTGCCATGGGGACCCAGCTGGCTCTTGTTCTTGGCTGCCCAAACCCAGGACTCCAGCCCCCTGGGCTGGGGGAGAGGGGGACAGTCAGGTGACTATCCAGGGGGCTTCGAGGGCCCTGGGAAGGAGTGAGCGCCAGGCTCTTGCCCACCTTGGGGGGCACTTGTAGTCTGACAGCTGTCCCTGCAGGAGGGCATATGACAGGGCGCTCCACAGCTCGGCCACCCGGATTCAACGGTATGTCTCCTCTGTGCCACAGTTTCTCTGTAAGGTGGGGCATCCCCTGGGGTGCTTGGGGGAGTGGGAATTAATGCCTGTGGCGAACTAGAGCTATCCAGCATGCAGGAGGGGCCCAGAAAGCATCCCCACCATGCCCAGGGGGAGGTGACCAAGGACTTGAGGGACAGAGGGACTGTGATATGGCTGAGATGGTTCTCTTTCCCTCCACGTGCTGCCCTGCAGGACCCAGAGGCAGAGCGGTGGCTTCCCCAGGCCCTGGGGGAAGACCCCTCTTCCTCGGGCAGTGAGCTCTGCCCGCAGCCCTGCTCCGATCGTCCTCGGGGCTCCTCCTCCCCTGGCACCCTCGTCACTAGGCGCCTTCACACGCTTGTGCTGTTGCTGTGCAGCCCAGGTGGCCCTGGAGCTCTTGTCCCTTAAGACCGCTTTGCCCACGGAGTCACAGTGTCTGTCCTGAGACTTAGACTTTCTGGGTGACGGGTGCTGGGGAGGGGCTTACAAGTGTCATCCTAGAGTCCTGAGACCACCACTCGGATGGGACTAAGCCCAAACCCAGCGATGAGAAGGCCCGCCAGGCAGGATCCATGGCCCTTGATGCGGCTGGACCAGTCAGGTGAGGCCCGAGACTTGGGCCTGGGCCTGGGCCTGCACCCCACTGGTGCCTCTGAGTGTCTGACAGGCACCCCACGGCCCTGCATGGGTTGGTGTGAGGACTCAGCATGACGGACCCGACATCCAGCCTGTGGCTTCCGGAGTGCTCGGACAGGAGTCTGAAAGGGGGCAGTGGTGGGGTTTGCCGTCCACAAGTGAGCTCTCTCTAGCTGTGGCGGGTGTGAGATTGTTCTCCAGACATTCCTTTTCTGTCGCTCAAGGTGTGTGTGTGGTGTGTGTGTGGGGGGGGGGCATGCCTGCAGCTCAGGTGACCAGCCCGGAGTCTCCTAAGCGTGCAGGTCCCCATGGTGGAAAACAGAGGTCAGCCACCAAAGGGGCTGGGCGTGGGTGAGGGGCCGCTCCTCCACAGCCTGCCGGGCAGCGTGGGGTCTCCTGGCTCTTCACCTTCCTCCTGCATATATTTGCTGGGAGGGGGTGATATAAAATGAGTCTTTAATGGACAGTCTGAACCAAGTCACTGCTAGATTTAGATTTTCTTCCTAGAGGTATAATTCACTTACAATAAAAGGCACAGTCTGAGGGAAGTTTGGACAGGTATATGTGTGCCTGTTTTTTGGGGTGCCCAACCATGATGGGCAGTGGGGACAGTCACTCTTGGACACTCACTCCCTAGACGCAGACTCGCCTCAGCCTGGCTCCACCCAGAGCCCCGAGCTCCTGAATTTCCCTGGACATGGCGGCCGGCCCTTCAGTCCATTCCTGCTAGCTTAGGGAGGCCCTGGCCTTTCTGGTTCTCTGGCGAGATAGGTGGGTGTGTCCTTTATGGTAATCACGGTCATGACCCCTACTTGGAACCTTCCCGAGTGTTCCATTTAGAATTATGATTGCTATTTATGGCCCAGGAGCGTGGTCTCCGCTCTGTGTTCAGATAAGAGGTCAGGGGTCACTTGTGCACAGGTCACAGGCTGGGGAGTCGAGGAGTTGGGTCTGCACGCCTGCACCTCTATGGCAGGCCGGCACGGATGAGCAAAATGCAGCTGCTGCCCTCATGGAAGCCCTGCTAGCTCCACATCCTTCTCCAGGAGCTGCGGGGACCCTGTGCCTGTGCACGGCAGGGCCACGGGCCGGGGGTGGCTGACTCCCCGCAACCCACCCCACCATTTGGGGGTGCAGGTGCCGTCCCTCAGGGGGCTGCCTCCCACCAGCCACTCACAAACCCAGCACATTAGGACCTGGGCTCTGCTGTCACCCACAGATGTATACCTCCCATCCCCTGACGTAGTAAGGTCGTACGCCATGTCTGATGTTTCGGCCACCCATGAACCGTGTATACGATGGCGATCCCGCAGGATTATGTTGCCGTGTGGGGTTGTAGGTGTCTTGTTTTGTGTGAGAGCGCTCTGTGGGGAAGTCAGTTAACATAGCAGTTCTCATAACGTGTCCCTGTTGTTAAGTGACTCCTGACCGGACAGTGGAGGAGTGGAGACATCGGCGGGTGCTGGAGCTGGACCACTCTGGGTTCAAACCCAGGCCCTGCTCTTTGCTCGGTGTGACCTTGGTCAGTCACTTAACTCCTCTGCCTCAACACTTCCCTTTGATAAAATTGGGGTGATAACAGGTTCTACTTTATGGGGTTATTGAGGTGATTAATCTAGCTGATATAAGTTAAATATAGGAGTCTGGAGCATACAGTCTATGCTCAAGGAGTGTTAGTAAAGGCGTAATTGTGATTATGACACATCATAAATATTATTATTTAGGCCTTGACTTGGCGAGGCTGGGCTTATAAGCTTATAACTCATCGAGAAAATTAGAGGTCTTAGAGGTGGCTTCCTCGTTAGTAGGTGGCTGCTGCAGCTCCAGCCATTAAATCTACTTTCCAAGATAAAAGATAGGAAAGGGGCAAAGCCTCTTTTTCTCAAAGGGTAGTCTTCCTCAGGGCCTTATTCCTATACCTCACTTGCCAGAACCGGATGACTTGGACCTGCAAGGGAGGCTAGGAAATCACATTTAAACAAAACCAAACAGAACAGGATTCTACCAGGTATAGTGGGCCACTCTGGAGGCCCAGGTGGGAGGATCAAAAGTTCAAGGTAAGCCTGGGCAACTTAGCAAAATACCTTCTCAAAATCAAAAATAAAAGGGGCTGGGGAGTATAGCTCCAGGTCGAGTACCCCTGGGTTCAAGTACCAAAAACACAAGAAAACTTACTGCAAATTCGAAGAGATGGGCCACCGGGAAGGCAGGGTGTGTCCCAGCTCCCTGGCCACCTGCTGTGGCCCTGCCCCCTAAGTGGGGCCCCTGTACCCCTTTACCTTTGCAGAAGAGGCAGCTGGGGCTCCGCTGGAAGTTTGCTACAGGACAGAGCGTGGTAACCGCTCCCTGGGGTCCGCAGCGTGCGTGTCTCCTGCTACGCTCCTCTCGGCTTTGCTGGCTTAGAGCTCTGCTGAGTCTGTAGCTTTTTTGGCTGTGTCCCTTTCTGCCACCACCCATCTCCCCCCCCCCCCCCCCCCCCCCCCCCCCCCCCCCCCCCCCCCCCCCCCCCCCCCCCCCCCCGGGTCCCAGGGCGCTGCCTTTACCCTGAGCATCCGCACCATGGCCTTGGGCAAGGGCCAGGAGGACGCCGTCCCTCGGTCCTCCTGCCTCGGGCAGAAGGCTTCTTCCTGGCGGTGGGCACCCAGCATACACGGCACCCAGGGCTGGATAAACACACTTTCTTCCTCTCTACCTCCTGGAGCACCCAGCACTGGCCAGGAGGGCGCCAGGCAGGGGTGGCCATGGTCTACACCCGCGCCGCCCAGTGCCTTAGCCTCAGGCTGTGCGTGTGCACTTAAAATATGCACAGTGCAGCTGAAGGGAGAACCAGGTTGCTCATTTTATTTCATAACTGACTTTAACTTACATAGCCACCCGTGTCTAGTAGTCACCGTTCTGTACAACCCAGCAGGAAACCGGAGCCCAGGGTCTCTGCTATGCTTCCTCAAGAAGAGAAAAGCATAATCAGTAGTGGCATCCATGTAGATTCCTGAAGAAGGTGGTCCCTCTAAGGGCACTGATGGTGTGAAGGCCCAGAAAGGGACAGTGACTTGCCCAAGGTCACACAGCAAGGAAGTAGTTCCTCTGAGACAGAAACCCAAGCCTCCCAACTCCGGCTTCTTTATTGTTTCTGAAGATGTGGCCGGTCCCCTCTAGGCAGAAGGAAGGCAAGTTGCAGATATTGGTGGCACGGTGTGCAGCGTGCCAGGCATGTTTCAGAACTTACACGTGTGCCTTCCGAGGTTTTTGTTTGTTGTGGTTTGGTAGTTCTGATTTGGCAGTGCCGGGGATGGAACTCAGGGCCTCCCGCCCGTTAGGTAGGTGCTAACCAGCGAGCAGCGCTCTGAGCCCCCACAGCTGTCTTGCTCATCGCCGTCTCCCCCACTTCCCAGATGAGGCAGCCGAGGCCAGGGGAGGGGAAGCGGCCCCCGTGGTCCCAGGTCTTGGGGCTCTGCTGTCTGTGACTGTAGCCCCGGCTGTCTCTGCTCTGGGAATGGCCGGGGCCTGGGAGATCAGGGCCTCCGGCTTGTTGCTTTCCACACACTGGGTTGTTTTCCAGCCCAGTCTCCCAAGATGCAGCTCGGCTCCTACAGGTGCCGCCCCAGGTGCCCTGCTGCCCTCCCGCTGGCGCCCACTTGCTGGTTCCGAGCCTGGCTGGGGGGCGGGGCACACCTGTCAGATGCCGAGGAAGAATGCTGCGCAGGGTGCCTGGCGCCCGCCCCATCTCCTCTCAGCTGAGCACAGGGTGCGGAGAAAACGGGTGCCCAGGAGCGGCCCCCTCCTGTCCAACGTGGAGCGCATGCTGTGTGGGCCAGGGCGCCCTCGCGCCCTCCCTGGCTCCGTCTTTGAGGCGGTGGGAAGGGCGCAGGTGGAGGCAGCAGCCCCCTGGGATTCCGCTCCATCCTAGGCCCTGGGAGACCACTGCGAACCAAGACCGTGGGCCTTATTTACCAACAAGTAAATGATCAGGGCCTGTCAAGAGCTGATGCATAGAGGCATCGAAGAGGAGGCCGGGGCACGGGGCACCGAGCTTGCACCAGGTGCCACGGTGGGCAGAGACAGCCCTCCCTCCACCCCTGGGGTTCTTGTTTAGCTTGGGAAAGAGGCAAAGCAAGAGAGCTGGAGAGGCTGCACCGTCCAGGGAGGAGAGAGAGGCCCCTTGGGCGGAGGCTGCGTCCCAGCGAAATGGCAGCCAGGGGAGCCTGGGAGGGTGCTCCCAGTGGGGACCCCGAAGGGCAGAGGCCCCGAAGCTGGGACAAGCCGGGCGTTGCAGGGAGGGGTAAAGCCACTGCAGGGTGGGAGAGGAGAGAATGCCAGGCTGGTGGAGGCCACACCTGGGGCTGCTCTAGTGAGTGTTTCGGGGATCCTTTAATCTCCTCTCGGGAGAGGTTTGCTGGCTCTCACGTACGTTCCTAAGAGCGACATTGCAGAGGTCTGCACAGCCTGCCTCCGGTGGAGGCCAAGTCCCACCTCCAGCGCCGGCAGCAGCACCACCGAGCTCACTGGTGCTCAGGTGGACCCACCTGGAGGGGTGTTATCTATCTGCCTGCGGGACCCAGATGTCACTCCAGAAGTCCCTGCCTCTCCCAGTGGGATAACAGCTCCCCTCCCCAGGCTCCCGGGGCGTCATCCCCCATCGCTGTGGGCAGGGTCGGGTCTGAGCGCTGCAGGACCCTCCAGTCCATGGTGTCAGTCCCGGTCTCCTGGGGCAGCTCGGTGCGACTTCTGGGGTTCCCCCCATGGTGCAGAGCTCCCAAGGGTCGTGTTTTACAGGGTGCAAGTGCAGTTAGCGCTGTGTGCTGCGTGTGAGGCTGGCGCTCTGGAGTCTGCCAGGGTTTATCGGGATCGGCTGCCTACTCCTTTTAGAGCCTCCTGGAGTTGCTTAAATCTCTCTAAGCCTCAACGTCCTGGACTGTAAAATGGGGGTGATCCCAGTTTGCCAGAGAGTAAAAGCCAAAACACATAAAGTAGAACTCGCCCGCAGTGGCTCAGGGTTACAATGGAAATTCCCAAGACTGACCACCAGCGGTCACCCAGGGCAGCGACTGCAGGGATGGCACTGTCCACCCTCGGGCATGGCCGGCTGGGGCCAGGCACCCTGCAGACCTGGTGGGGCCCAGGGCTGGACTCTGTGTAATAAGGCAGGCTTTGGGGGTGTTAGGGGTCCTCCTTGCACAGGTGTAGGGAAGACCCCCAAGTGCAAAGCAAACAGAAGCCGAAGCGCCTCTGCACCGTCCCCACACCGAGTTAGCAGGCCGTGGCCGGCGCTCATTCCGTCTCTAACCATGTGCCCTTCTCCCCTAGTGCTCCTGCGGGAAGAGGTGTCCCGGCTCCAGGAGGAAGTCCACCTTCTCCGGCAGATGAAGGAGATGTTGGCCAAGGACCTGGAGGAGTCGCAGGGCGGCAAGGCCGCTGAGGTCCTCTCGGCCACCGAGCTCAGGGTCCAGCTGGCGCAGAAGGAGCAGGAGCTGGCCAGAGCCAAAGAGGCCTTGCAGGGTGAGTGATAAGCCGCGGCCGCCCCCCGCCTGGGCCCGCCGCCCCGGCGCTGCTCAGGGGTGCAGATCTCACTCTCTGTGCTCCCGGGTGACCCCACATGTCACCCACCGTGGCTGGGAATGGGCGCCTCCTCCTGAAGTGTGAATCGCGGGTGGGCGTCTTTGCCCACAGCTGGGTCTCTTCCGGTACTCTGGGGGGGCCAATGTTGGGGAGCGACAGTGTGATTCCCTGCTGGAGAAGCATCTGCCCCATCCTGCACTCTTGGTGGCTGTCTTGAGCTCTCCCGCCCAGAAGGGTGTGAGCCACTTCTCCTGTGTCTCAGTCCGGGGGGCTCCCCTCTAAGAAGTGCAGTGTCCCCAGTACTCGCCTGTTATCCCAGGACTTGGGAGGTTGAGACAGGAGTATCTCAGGTCCGAGACTGGTCTCAGCAACTTAGTGAAATAAAAAGGGATGGGGGTGTAGCTCAGAGGTAGGATGCCCCTGGGATCTGTCTCCCAAGAAGTTCAGCGTTCAGCCCAGGCCTCGGGAGAGGAATTGGAGATGACATGGTATAAGTGGCCAAGACCATGGAACTCTAACCACCACGTGGTCAGAAGTTGATTTAAAAAGGAAGAAGCCAAGCCAGGTGTGCTGGCCCACACCTGTAATCCCAGTACTTGGGAGGTTGAGACAGGAGGATCGCAGGTTCAAGAACAGCCTTAGCAAGCAGTGAGACTCTCATCAACCTAGTGAGACTCTGTTTCAAAAATTAAAAAATAAAATAGGGCTGTGGTTGTAGCTGGGAGGGAGAATGCTCCTGAATTCAATCTCTAGTACCACACCAAAAAAAAAAGGAAGGAAGGAAGGAGACAAGCAAGCCAGCCACTGGCCACGTGTTTAGGTGGCTCAGGACCCCTGCAGCTCTCACGCCCCTCTCCTTGGAGACACCTGCCACACGTTGCAGGGTTCAGGGTGGGCCTCCAAAGGTCATTTGAGACAGATTGAAAGCCATTATTTAACCTGCCACTGGCACCATGCTTGGAAAACTAGGGCCTGAAACATCTGAGAGAAAGGAGTCTTCGGGGTCTGTGTGGTTCTCTTGAGCCTCCGACTGTCTTTATTTCTCTCTCCCCCTCCCCACCAAAAAAAGAAAAAAAAAAAAACAATCAAGCTTTGCCACTTAATATCTACTTACCATTCACTTGGACAATGCATGCTCCACAAATGTCATTTTCAACCCCAAAGCAAGTTTATTGGTTAGGGCGATAGCACAGTATTACCAAGAGACCCCAAAACATTGGCTTGAAAATTTTGTTTCTCCTTTAACTGTCTCCAGTGAGCGCTTCAGGCTGGTGGGTGTCTGTTCTCCTAGCAAGTGAAGGATCAAAGATTGCCTTTGGCTTGTGGTCATGTGGTCATGCCGGACCGCAGGGGCAGCTGGGAAATGTAGTTTCTAGCTGAGTGACCCTGTCCCAGCTCCACCTCCAGCAGGGGGTGAAGGGGATATTGCAGGACCCTGACTTGGCTGTCAGAGCAGGTCTCCCCGACCAGAGGTGGCATATGCAGCTGGCTGAGCAGGCCGGCAGTGCAGTACCCAGCTGGTGGTCCCCAGAGCATTCAGCGGTATTGAGGAATTCTTTCTAGCTGTGCGTGTTGCTCTCAAACACAGGTGCCACCCGATTCTGTGGGAGTTTGTTTTTGGTGACGTCACTGAGCCAGTGGCACGCGTGGGAAGTCACGTTGCCAGGTGTGCACGCTCGAACCGTCTGCAGCCACCCAGTGGTCCGGATCGGTGCTCTTGAGCCCCCTTCACCCTTGGCTGCAGGAGCCCCGTAGTGGCCCTTCTCTCGGGATGGAGCACAAGTCCTGCAGATCTCCCGTGAAGGTGCCGCGGGGCCCAGGCTGTGCCCGCTGATGTCCTGAGTCTCTATGGGCTTGGTGCTCCTGTGGGCAGGCTGGACCAGTACAGGAAGCAGGGGACAGAGAAACCTGCCTGCCCTGCCCTTGGCCAGGGACAGAATTCACACTCGTGTACGCCAGTCCTGTTAGGATCTCCACCCTCCATCACACACAGGTGACACTTGAATGAAGATCAGGGAGGTTAAGTAACTTGGCCAAGGTCACAGAGCTAATTAGCAGCAGCAGCAAAGACTTTTCCCACTGCACGGACACACCCCCCTCTTGCCTCTGAGTGTGGCCACTGGGGATGACATTGGCCTGCGTGCAGGAGACGGAGGCTGTAGACAGCTCACCCTGGGGATGGCGGGCTCCAGAGTCAGATCTGTATAAATTCCTTATCCTCTCTGAGCCAGTTTCTTTGCTGTGAGAGCAATAATAATAATAATAATAATAACTGTTTCTTGTCAGAGCTAATAATAGTAGCTGCTTCAGAGGTGGCGAGGCTTAAATGAGATAGAAAACGCTTGGCTCGGCGCCTAGCACCATCAGTGCAAATACTTAGCGATGATCAGATGGGAGGGGGCTTGGCAGGCCTCCCCGGGTCTGCTTGGAGAGATCGGTTGCCTGATTCCCATTAGGGGTGGCCCAGACCTGAAGGAGCCCCCTCCCCCGAGCCCCTTCACCCTCAAGGTCGCTGTGTCCCCGCAGCACAGCCCGGGGGACACCTTCAGCCCCTGAGAGCATCCTGCCTGAGTCATAAATAAGATGCTTCCTCACCAGCCTCAGCACGTGGTGTGCAAATTGCAGACAGATGTGGGCAGAGGAGGCCGGGGCCTGGAAAGGGATTTATGTACAGTAATGAGGATAAGAATAAACGCACCAGCGAAGCAGGCGGCAGATGTGGGCGACACTTGTTAACCACCAGTGTCCCCGGGGTGAGAAGAAGCAAAGCCCCAGAGACTTCCCCTCCCGCAGACACCCACCTACCCACCCTGGTCTTGCGGTTTGCGTGAGACCTGAATTTTCCAGCAGGAACTCAGGCACACACCCGAAATGGCAGTCCTTGAGCCCAACATCGAAGGCTGGATGGAAACGAGCTGGGGAAATGGGCTGGAGACATTCCTTTTTTCCCTTGGGGTCGAGTGTGGACATGTTGGATTTGGGAGTCTGGTCTCAGCCGGACTTGGTGGTGCACACCTGTAATCCCAGTACTTGGGAGGCTGAGACAGGAGTATCACAGGTTCTAGAAGAGCAACTTAGTGAGGCCCTCAGCAACTTAGCAAGACCCTGTTTCCAAATAAGTAATAAAATAGGGGGTATAGCTCAGAGGTAGATTGCTCCTGCGTTCTATCCTCAGTGCCACCAAAAAAAAAAAAAAAAAAAAAAGAATTAGAAGTCTGCTCTCCTGATAAGTAGAAAGGCAGAAGGCCTAAAATGATAAGGATGGTGTTGTCATATGTGTAAATTTATCCACAGTCCTGGCCTGACCCCCCGCCCTACTGACGTGGTAAGCTTGCAGCCCGCGGGAGCCCCTGGGGTGCCTGCTAATTCTCAGAGATGATGGGAATGAAAATTTGCTTCTTTCATTTTTTTAATCTCTTAACAGCATGTTGAGTGTGTTCAGCATTTTCCCACAACAATAAATACCCTTTGGAAACATAATTTTTAATGACTACATAATGTTCTACCAAATGGAGGCACCATAATTTATTCAGCTATTTCCCTATTATTGGTCATTTAAGTTTCCATTCTTTTTTTTTTCTCTCTCTCTCTCTCTCTCATATAACAAGACAATAAAGATCCATGTACGTAAATCTTCTTTTCTTAGAAAAGCGTTTCTCAAACTTTTTGATCTGAGAACCACCTTACAGGCTTACAAACACGAGGACCCCAAAAAGCTGTTGTTTGTATGACTTAAATCTCTCTCTAAGCTGGGTATGGTGACACATGCCTGTAATCCCAGTATTTGAGGGGCTGAGACAGGAGGATCACAGGTTCAAAATCAGCCTCAGCAATTTGGCCACACCATCAGCAACTCAGCATTTTTTTTTTTTAAAGGGTTGGGATGTATCTCTGGGGTTGAATGCCCTTCAGTTCAGTCTTCAGTACGAGTAAATCAATCAACCTCTATGTGCCACTCCAGAAATGCAAACTGGAAAAGCGTCTAATTCTTCAGTAATTTATTTTATTTTTATTTTTATTTTTTTTTGCGGTACTGGGGATTGAACTCAGGGGCATTCTACCTCCGAGCTACACCCCCAGCCGCTTTTTATTCTTTATTTTGAAACAGAGTCTCACTGAGTTGCGGAGTGTCTCACTAGGTAGCTGAGGCTGGCCGCGAACCCGGATCCTCCAGTCTCAGCCTCCCGAATGCTGGGATTACAAAAAACAACAATAAGCCCATTATGTGTTAGTACTACTAAAAATATTTTTTTAATGAAAAGTAACCATATTTTCCTAAACAAAAAGATTCCTGTGAGCCTGGCATTGATTGAAACATTTTTGCAAAACTTCTTGATGTCTGGCTTCAGAGCAGGTGAATGCAGCCCTTCTCTGTTTTGGTTGAAAAAATCTGACACCATACAGATGTGTGGTGTCAGAGGAAAACAGAGGAGTCTGCTATTGCCTTACTGTGTATTCTGTGATGCCATAGTCAAATCCACCGGGCGATAGATAATTACTTGAAAGTTTGTTGTTATGTGGAATCTGAAACTTTATTCAGTGAAGTCTTTGCATTCTTTTGTGTGCATTAAAGTATGTTGGTCCAAGTTACACATCAGCTAGATATTTTACCCACACATGATTTTTATTTTTACTCTTTGTGTGGTACTGTTTGGGTGGAATAGAACCCGGGGTTCTAGCACATTCTAGGCAAGCACTCTACCAATGAGCTATATCCTTGGCCCTTTTGTAAATTTTGAGACAAGGTCTCACTGTGTTGCCCAGGCTGATCTCAAACTTGTGATCCTCCTGCCTTAGCCTCCCAGGCTGCTGAGATTGCAGGTGTGCACGACCGCACCCACCTCTACGTATGATTTTTCAAACATATATTGATCATTTGGAAAATATGGGCTCACTGAATTATGCAGATCTTCCAGATTATATTTCATTATCCAATATAAAAAATTCCCATGTGCTCACATCATTACCAGAAAGATTTTTAAAGGAAAGTCTCTATGAAATGAGAAGCTGTCAAAGTTGTGTTGGCAGATCAAGTTTGCCAAAATGCCGATTTTTTAATCTAATGCCCAGGTTTTTATCATTAAAAACAAATACTACTAGTCGTTTTCCTAGAGATAACAGGCTCTCTTAGTTCATTTGTGATCTTAGTTCCTTGGTTTTCGAGATACAGTGGCTTAGAAGTCATTCTTCCAAGCACAACTGGTGTTCTATGAAAAGGTGGCTAAACTCGGTGGTGCATGTCTATAATCCCAGTACTTGGGAGATTGAAACAGAAGGATCATAGGTTTGAGAACAGCCTCAGCAACTTAGTGAGACCCTGTTTGAAAAAAATAAAAAGGGCTAGATGTGGGTGTGTACCTTGGAGGTAGAATGCCCTTGGGTTCAATCCCTACTACCCGACCCCCGCCAGGCTAGTTTAGCTTGTAACTTAAACAGACATACAATTTTTTCCCCCTTTGACTCAACCATTGGTCTTTGGTATGCAGCAGAAGAGCCATAAATTCCCATGCCATATGATTAAAAGTCATGTACACGGGGGAATAAGCTTTAATGAAATTAATCACTTTTATTGCTTAAACAATGACTTCCTCCTTTACTCCGTGTGTATTTTGGTGCTGGGATTGAAGCCAGGGCTGTCCCTTGCTAAGCATGCATTCAACCACTAAGCTATATATCCCTTGCCCACCAAAGACACTTTTAAGTAAAACTGTAGATTTTTTTTTTTAAAAATGCCAGTGTGTAAGGTAAAGAACATACCGGCTATGGATACAGCTTGATGTCGCTGCCATGATTTCTGCTCAGATGGCAGCATTGTGAGTACCACTGCTGCCGTGCCAACCATGAAATACGAAACGTGGTGGGGAAAAAAAATAAAGGCAAATAACACTATAGTCTTCTCATGAAAATAACTGTCCTCACAGCCTCTTCTCTGTGCCTCTAGCACATGCATGCAGGTGTGGCTACATCTGTGTAGCTCCTGATGGATGCAGAGGATCACCTCCTTCACATCTGGGCTTCCTTCTTCCCCAGCCACTCTCGGAGTCCCATGCAGGCGTGGCGTCCTCCAGGAAACTTTCAGACCAACCTCACTGCGTGTTTGTAGACTAATGTCCCCACCCTTAGGAATGCCTGCAGCCTAGTTCCTGGAACCTGTGGGCAGTCTTGTGGCCAAGCAGCATTAGGTCTGCCAAATCAGGTGCCCTTCAGACGAGGAGGCTAGCCTGGATTATTTTTGGCCACTGTATTTAAGGTAGTTTATTATCATAGAAATGGAAGACTAACGCAGAGCCTGCCCTGTCCTGGACTTGGGCAGCTCTGGGTACAGGTGTCACTCAGGACTCGGCACATGTGGGGTCCTCTCTTTTCTTCATGGAGCCTGCAGCACGGGGCTGGCCTCCTTTGCTGCAGAGAAAGGATGCTTTGTGTAGAGGAGAAGAAACGATCCCTGGCACTGGGGTTTGAACGTGACCCTCCGCAGTTCCCGGGTGGGAAACTTAATCTCCAGATTCATATGTCGGGGGGCGTAGAGGTGGGGCTGATGGCTTTGTAAGAAGAGAAGGAGATGTCTGAGCAGGGATGCATGCATGGCAGCCTGTGACATCTTCCGCCATGCTAACACGAGGGCCCCCGCCAGAAGCCGGCACGATGCATCCACGTCCCACATAGCTTACACGTTAAGCTCTGCAGCCAGGTTCAGCGACAGGGCAGGGCTGGAGGTCTTTGGGGGGTGTCACCATGGGGACTGAGTCGGTCCCTCGCCCCCTCCTCTTACTTTCTGCTTCCCACCACCGTTCATTCCCTCAAGCCCTCTCACTGCAGTTCCTGCCCAGGAGCTGGCCAATCAAGGAATGACCTCTGACACTTCTGAATTGAGAGCCCCACACGAATCTTTCTTTCTCTAAGCTGTGCTTGTCAGGTGTTTTTGTCCCAGCAGCAAAGATGTTGACTAGAACATACATTCTCAGGCGTCCAGCTCCCAGAACTGTGAGCTTACTTTTTATGAATTATCATCCATGCTGGGTGCAGTGAGGTATACATCTGACCCCATACTTGGGAGGCTGAGACAGGAGGATCGCAGGTTCGAGGCCAGTGCATCGTAATTTAGTGAGACCCTATTACCAAATAAAAAGGGCTCAGAGGTAGAACACCCCTGAGTTCAATCTCTAGTACCAGAATGAATGAATGAATGAATGAATGATCAGCCAGTGGCTCTCACTTGCACTCATAGAAATTGGACAAAGACACTTGAGTTTCCTCTCTTTAGCAGAAGGAATAAGGCCTTGTTGGCCTCTTTCCTGCCTCAGAATGAGTCCCTAGGCCCAGACCAACCTCTTTGGTTAAATACTGCTTTTATTAAATGGTCAGCCAGACTTAAAGGGGAGTTGATGGCCGGGACTCCCCTGCAGACAGTGACCAGCGCACAGTTGGGGCGGAGGAGGGGGCGCCATCGTTCCTGGAGTCACCGGCAGGTGCAGCGTGCTCTGGCCGCCTCCGCAGATGCACTGGGCCCGCGGGCCATGGGGCAGCAGGGGGCCCAGTTGGCTGTTAATGGAGCTGTGTGTCATCCGTGTGAGGACGGCCACACCGCTTGCTATGCTTGTCACCATAGCACCAGTGGGTCGGAAGAGCACCTCGATGTCTCCTCTTTCCCCCCAACGTCCGCACTCCAGCTTTTTTCTCCTCTCTTCCATCACAGGCCTGCTCATTCTCCGTGCACTTTGTTGTCCTGGGTCCGAATGCGTGTTTCTGTGACTTTCCTAGGCCCCCAGCGCCAGTCTAGTGGCCCTCAGGGCTGCTGCAGGGACCTGTCCAGAGCCACCCCTGTCCCACAGCGCTGATGCAGAAGACGCTTAGCTGGTGTGTCCCAGAACGCCATGGAAGCTTCCAGAAAGTTTAACTCTATAGGCAGAATGGCTTCCTAATATGCTACTGATGCTTTTGAATACTGTTAGCAGATCCCCCTTGAAGGCTCCTTAGACCCAGATGTGATCCAGTTGACAGCTGCTTCCCATGGTGACTGGAATCCTAAAAAGGGCACATACCCTAATATGCAAGTAATATATAATTTTTTTTGTACTAGAGATTGAATCCCTGGGTCATTCTACCTGTGCTATGCCCCCAGCCCCTTTTATTTTGAAACAGGGTCTTGCTAAGTGACTGAGTGTCACACCAAGTTGCTGAGGCTGGCCTAGAACCTGTAATCTTCCTGTCTCAGCCTCCCCAAGTACTGGGATTACAGGTGTGTGCCACCACGCCCGGCTGTGTACAAGTACTTTTTAAAAACCATCATCATTATTTAATTTTACGGTGTGAGATTTACTGAAAAGTTGCATAGATAGTGTAGAGTTCCTACATATCCAGTTGTCCCTGTTAAGATCCTTAACACCTTCGATTACGTTACACAAATACATTTTTCTTATCTGTACTAGGATTGAACCCAGGGGTGCTCTGCCACTGAGCTACATCTCTGGCCCTTTTAATTATTTTATTTTGAGACATGGTCAAGTTGCCGAGGCCGGCCTCGAATTTGCAACCCTCCCGCTTCAGACTCCCCTCAGCCTCCGGAGTTGCTAGGATTACGGGTTTGTGGCCCCACACCTGCGCACAGATACGTGTAAAGCCATCTCTAGCATCATGTTTGCTGATGTCTCATTGGCCAAAGCAAATCACATGACCAACCCCAGGGTGGGGTTCTCTCCAGAGCTGTGGCTTCCGCTCCCCGAGTAGATCCTCCTGCCAGTCTTGCAGTTCTTGACAGGGTCAGAATGTGACCCTGAAACCAGGGCAAGAGAGCGACACCCGTGCTGGCCCCTGTCCTGGGAGATGTGAGCCCAGGAAGGGCTCCTCTTCAGCGCTGGTCTCTGAGGTGGTCTGGGCTCCCTTCACGCCGCAGCAGCCAAGCTTGGCCAGTGTGGGCGCCAGCCCAAACGTAGCCATTGGGTAAGGTCAAGTGTCCCAGACCCTGCTTGTCCTCAGTCCCGATGAGTCCCTGGAAGATGGTGCCCCAGCCTGGGACAGGCACCTGGGGAGAGCCTCCTGTGGACCACGGTCCCGATGGTGGTCAGTCAGGAGTGGCCTTGAGGGTCTTCAGTGAAGTGTTCTGGCCTGGGGAGCAGCCACGATGGGGTTGGAATTCAGCAAACCCTGTCTGCTCAGTCCACACACCTCCTCTCTACCTGATCCGCACACCAGTCCCAGGGCGTGGTTGGAGTTAGCCTGACTTTAATGTTGGGGAAACTGAGGCCCCCACGAGCGTCACACAGCAGGGAAGTTCCAGCCTTTGGATCTGAAGTCCCGAGTCTGACACAATGCTCTACTGTACTGGAGTTAGTTTTTGATCATTAGAAGTATTTCTAGAGTCCAAGCCGGGCGTGGTGGCTCACGCTTGTAATCCCAGCATTCGGGAGGCTGAGACCAGAGGATCCGGGTTCGCGGCCAGCCTCAGCTACCTAGTGAGGCACTCCGCAACTTCGTGAGACTCGGTTTCAAAATAAAGAATAAAGAGCCACTCCTGACTGACCACCATCGGGACCGTGGTCCACAGGAGGCTCTCCCCAGGTGCCTGTCCCAGGCTGGGGCACCATCTTCCAGGGACTCATCGGGACTGAGGACAAGCAGGGTCTAGGGCTGGGGGTATAGCTCGGAGGTAGAATGCCCCCTGAGTTCAATCCCCAGTACCGCAAAAAAAAGAAATCTTTCTAGAGTCCATAGAGTCTTACTGAGAACACAGTCTCTCGTTTATTGAACAAAGGTTTATTGAGGTCGCACTCTCTGCGAGCCATTGTTCTGGGCAAGAAGAGTGTATCTGTCAGTAAAAATAGATAAGGATCCATTTCTCCAGGAGTTTTCCTTCTAAGAGAAGGCTGTGTCAGTTACTGTTGCTGTGTAACAAACAGCCCCCAAATTGGTTTTCTTGTATCTCGTGATCTTGTGTGTCAGGGAGCTGGCAGGGCTTGGCTGGGTTGTTCTTGGGTTCCGGAGTATGTCTGTGGTGCTCCCTTGGGTATTCTACTGGACATCCAGGTGTCTTCAGTGAGATATCTCATGACTTGGAGGGATGGCCGGGCGCAGCTGGAAACAACTGCCATGGGCCCATGTGAGCACCTGCAGTGTGGCTCGGCTTTCTACAAGGAAGCTTAGGACTCCCACAGAGAGGAAACCCAGGAAACCCAGGTCACAAGGCTTCCATGACCCAGCCCCACAAGTTACTTAGTATCACTTCCGCCAAGTTCTGCTGGAGACAGGCCAGGCTCCACGCTATAAAGAGCGTAAGGTGTAGCCGGGCGTGGTGGCGCACACTTGTAATCCCAGCATTCGGGAGTCTGAGACCGGAGGATCCAGGTTCACGGCCAGCCTCAGCTACCTAGTGAGGCACTCCACAACTTAGTGAGACCCGGTTTCAAAATAAAGAATAAAAAATAGGGCTGGGGGTATAACTTGGAGGTAAAATGCCCCTGGGTTCAATCCCTAGTACTGCAAAAAAAAAAAAAAAAAAAAGAGGGTAAGGTGTGAGAGGTTCTGTTGTGTCCAGTTCCGCAAAAATACCATCTGCCACAGAGTGGGGAGAGAAGACAGACAGTAACACAGCAATAAGTAAATCGTATGGTGTGTTCCCAGATCACAAGTACTACAGAGAAATACTACGATAGGACCTGCCTGGGAGACCCTTACCCATACAGAGACCCCCCCCCCCTCAGTGGTCGTAGCAGCTTATGTGCAAGAGCCCCAGCCTGTAGGCAGCCCGGATGTCATCAACAGAGGAATGATAAGCTCGCTGGTGGCATTGCACAGTGGATCCTCGCTCAGCAGGAAAGTGAAGAGCTTTTAATACGCGCAGTAACATCGATAGATCCCAACATAGTTATGCTGAGTGAGAGCCGGGAGGGGGTATATGCCATGTGATTCCATTGCTATAAAAAAAACCAGAAAATGCAAACCAGTCTATAAGGACGGAAATACGCACAGGAGCACGGGCTCATCACAGGGGGTAGGAGGAAACCTTGGGGGTTCGTGTATGTGCACCCTCTTGGTGGTGGAGACGGTTACACAGGTACACACACATGTCAGATCATGACAAACGGCCCATGTTACAAATGTGCAGTTTATTGTAGGCCATTTATAACTAGCCAGGCTGTCTTTAAAAAAGAGAGCGAGGGGCCGAGCGTGGTGGCACACACTTGTAATCCCAGTACTTGAGAGGCTGAGACAGGAGGATCACAGGTTCAAGGACAGCCTCAGCAAGTAGTGAGACTCTCATCACTAGCGAGACTCTGTTTCAAAATAAAAAATAAAAAGCCGGGCATGGTGGCACACACTTGTTATCCCAGCACTTGGGAGGCTGAGATAGGACGATCGCAGGTTCGTGGCCAGCCTCAGCTACTTATTGAGGCCCTCTGCAACTTAGTGAGACCCTATTTCAAAATAAGGAATAAAAAATAGGGCTGGAGGTGAAATAAATGAATGAATAAATAGAGGGCTGGGAGTGTATCTCGGAAGTAGAATGCCTCCAGGTTCAATCCCCAGGACCACAAAATCAATCAGTCAAAAGGGCTGGGGTGTAGCTCAGTGGTAGAACATCCCTGGGTCCAATCCCCAGCTCCCCCCACCCCCCGCAAATAAAAAGTGTGAGGTGGATTAGGAGTGGGGGGATGGGTACTTTGGCGTGCGGAGCATTTTGGTACCCTCCCTCCAAGCCAAGTCACTTGGGCAGGTTGGCCTTTCCCTGCACGTGGGCCTCAGCGGGTCACAGAGGGGACCCAGCCCCAGCTGGGCAGAGTCCTCGGTGTCGGGCTGACCATGCCAGGCAGCCCACCTGCCCCAGGCTCAGGGAGGAGCAGAGGGCCTGCAGAGCTCGCCCCATCGAGAGGCCCAGCACCCAGGACTCGAGGACCTTCGTTCCAGGAACGAGACCCGAGAGGTTGGAGGCTGCCTGTGCCCAGCTTTTAAAATAGCTCTGACCACACGGGCTGGCCAGAGACTGGGACGGAAGCTGCTTGCTACCAGCCCGGAGAGCCGTGCCAGCCTTTGTGCCTGGAGTTTAACCTGGGAGGCAGGAGGAAGAGTGGCTTTTTTTTTCTTTGGCGTGGAGCTAAAACCTTAGACCAATTTAGCACAGCGTCTTCTAATTCAGCTCGGCGCCAGGAACTATGGTTGAGAAAGACAGGCTCCAAGCCAGTGGCTCTGTGAATGTAGTATATTTAAAAATAATGCTGATAGCCCATGTATATATAACGAGCGTAGTTTTTATTCATATTTATGGGATATTTTTATAAGCCAGGCAGGCATGGAGTACAAATCCCATAAACCACCTCGATGAGTGCTCCCCAACGCCCCGTGGGTTGTGCTCCCACCTTGCAGATGAGAAGGTGGAGGACGGAGAACTGGACTGCCACAGGTGGGATTAAAGGGAGGAGGGGTGCGTCCCTGGCTGGCGCTGGCACACTGCAGCCGCTGTTTGTTTGGGGACGTGGTTAGTAGTTGTCTCCGTGATGAATTATCAGTGGCGTGGCCCTCGGGGACTGACTGGGCCGTGGAGGGGAGGCCGTGGGCATGGTGGAGCACAAAATCAGGAGTCCATGGTGTAGAGCACTCAAATGCTGGGCCTTGCAGTGGAAAAACCACACGGGAGTTGTGTCCGCCACTGTAGTGTTGCTGAAATCGGCCACGCTCCGGGGGAGGGGGCTGTTGACTCTTTTACCTCCTCCCTCCTCGGTGCTGGGGGTTGAACCCAGGGGCATCCTACCTCCAAGCTACACCCCAGCCCTTGTTATTTTTTATGTTGAAACAGTGTCTCCCTAAGTTAATGGGAGCCTCACTGAGTTGCTGAGGCTGGGCTTCGAACCTGCAATCCTCCAGTCTCGGCCTCCCACGCACTGGGATTATAGGCATGCACCACCACACTTGGAACTCCCAGCCCTTTAATTTTTTTTATTTTGAAACAGGGTCTTGCTAAATTGCTAAGGGTCTTGCTCTGTTGCTGAAGCTGGCCTCAAACCTATGGTCCTCCTGTATCAGTCTCCCAAGTACTGGGATTGTAGGTGTGTGCCACCATGCCAGGCTCTTGGCTTTTTGTTTATTTATTTATTTACAGAACTGGGGATTGAACCCAGGAGCATTTTACCTCTCAGCTACACCCCTAGTCCTATTTTTTATTCTTTATTTTGAGATGGTCTCACTAAGTTGCAGAGGGCCTCACTAAGTAGCTGAGGCTGGCCTCGAACCTGGATCCTCCAGTCTCAGCCTCCCAAGACCTGGGATTACAAGCATGCGCCACCACGGCCGGCTCTTGGCTCTTTTAATTGTCCCTTTCTTACCCTTCATGGTGCTGGAGCTTGAACCCAGGGCCTCCTGCACACGGGGCAATGCTTCACCAATGAGCCACACCCCAGCTGCCTCTTAGAGCTCAGGAGCCAGCAAGGGTGGGAGGGGGGCAAAGGTGAGGTGCGTGCAGGGCCCCTGGGTGGCACAGAAGGGGGTGGGGAGTGGAGCGAGGGCTTCCACTCCCTGGGTCCATGAGTCTGTGTCCTTGGTTCTGTCCCCGTCTCCGGAAGGTCCTCACGCGTGGGCGGCATCCTGGGCCCAGGCTGTTCTGGTTGTGAGTTGCGGGTGCTGTCCTGGGCACTGACCTTGGCCTCCTCATCCTGGCCGCCCAGTGACCCGCGGAGGGTGCCTCCCAGGTGAGCACACCACGCTCCCCTGCCCCGGGAGCATCCGCGGAATTTGTGCTCACCTCCTCCTCCCCGCAGAGCTGGCTCAGGCGGCCCTGGTAGCTCTCAGAGGAGGGGTCAGTCAGGTGACTGAGGCCGGGCCCCTGCCAAGCCAGGCAGTTTTCTAGAGGAAGCTCCCAGTGAAGGGGCTTTTCTTTTTGTTTTTAGTGGTACTGGGGATTGAACCCAGGGGCCTTCTACTTTGGAGCTATGCCCCCACCTCTATTTATTTTGAAACAGGTTCTCGCTAGGTTGCTGAGAGTTGTGCAATTCTCCTGTCTCAGCCTCCCAAGTACCAGGATTACAGGTGTGCACCACCATGCCTGGTTGAGAAGTGTCTTTTAGAGGATCTTTGTGTGTGTGTGTGTGTGTGTGTGTGTGTGTGTGTGTGTGTGTGGTACTAGGGATTAAACCCAGGGGATTTCTACCTCCAGGCTATATCCCCAGCCCGATTTTATTTCTTATTTGGAAACAGGATCTCACTAGGTTGATTAGAGTCTCACTACTTGCTGAGGCTGTCCTTGAACCTGTGATCCTCGTGTCTCAGCCTCCCAAGTACTGGGATTACAAGTGTGCACCGCCACGCCTGGCTAAGACCTCTTTCTGTCTTTGGGCACACGCTCTTGCTGGCAAGTCCCCTGACTCAGAACGATCCTTCTAAATCTTCACTCTAGAGCTCACAGGTGAGCAGCTTCTCTGTCGTTTTTGGACCACCAGGGCCGTTGGGTGTGTCGTGTGTACGTGTGCCTCTGTAGAGGCCTGCTAACGCTGTGGGGTCCAGATAGAGCGGGTCCCAGTGTCCTGCATATCTTGCAGCTAGATTGATGTGATGGGGGATGGGTGGGAGGCTCTGTGTGCTGGGCAGGGCTTTGTGCGTGGGAATATCACTGTCCCCTGGAAGAGAGGGGCTTTTCTGAGCTAACCCAGAAGGGGACCTGACCCCGAGGCATAGCGGCCACTGTTGCCGCTCAGTTTGTTAGTAGCAAATGGGAAAGATGGTGAATAATTTGGGGGGGAGGGTAGGAGGTGTAGGAGAGGATGGTAGCCCCCAAATGAGAGACTTTGTTCCTGCCATGTTATATTCTACACAAAGCCAGGGAGAGATCCTCCACCCAGAGATACCCCATTTAACTAAGCAGCTGAGGACTTGTACACAGGGAAGGGAAGGTCCTCTCTGCAGTTCTCGGATCAGCCCAGGTTCTCAGGAAAGAGATGAAGAATGGAGACAGGTGTGGTGGCGCACGCTTGTAATCCCAGCACTTGGGAGGCTGAGACAGGAGGATCGCAGGTTCGAGGCCAGCCTCAACTACTTAGTGAGGCCCTTCACAACTTAGACTCTGTTTCCAAATAAAGAATAAAATAGGGCTGGAGTGTAGCTCAGAGATAGAATGCTCCTGGGTTCCATCCTCAGTATTATAAATAATAATAATAATAATATAATATAATAATAATAAATTAAAAAATAAGCTCAGACAGCGTCGCACACCTGACTCAAGGTCATGTGACAAGCAAGGTGCTAAGAGTCAAAGCCGAGCTCTGGGACCCCCACGTCCACTCTCCTCTCCCCATTACAAGCCTCCCAAAGAGAGGACACATAGACTCGCGCCCTGCAGGTGTGCACCCTGTGTCAAGGGACAAGAAGGGACCTCGAGGTCCCGCTGTGTTCTAGGGCCCTGGCTTTCTGGAATTCAAGCAGGTGGCTCCGAGATCAGCACGCACGAGGCTTCCAAAGAATGGTGAGGTTTGTAGGCCTTGAGGGGGAAGTGAGGTCAGGGGAGCAGGAGGCAGTAATGATGTGTTGCACGCTGGAATTAAGAGTCCCTGGCTTCAAATCCTGCCTGCACCTGAATTTGAGCAAGTTGCTAAAACTTCTCTATCCCCCTTGGTGGCACAGGATTATAAGGACACCTGCCCCTGGGTGGTGAGGATTAAGGGAGATGATTTGTAGGGAGAGATTAGCCCAGTAAGTACCCGTTTATTAAATATCAGCTGCCATTATTATTACTAAACGTAGAGGGGCTGTGTAATTTGTTGTTCAAACTGGCAGAGTTTTGCAAGAGACAAAGGGCTTTATTAAATTCGTCGGGACGACAGGACTAGACTGGGACCTTTCCAGACAGACGGGATCTGTGGCCCCTGAGCAACGGGGATTAGGCGACAGGTGTCTGGCAGGTGTTCTGGGCGGGGGAGGGGTGGCGTGAGCAGAGGGGGAGGCTGGATCCTCGTGGTACGCACAGGTGACCGAGAGGCAGCCATGGGGCCCACCTGCCCCGCTGGGCAGGACGGGAGGATAGCGGCTCCCCGTCCGCAGCCCCTCCTGAACCCACATGCTCATACTTCACTCTGCTCCGGGCCCAGATACATGTTCCAGTACCGCCTGCCCGCTCAGCCGCCTGATGGACGAGGACTCCATTCTCCATGGACCCGAATGAGCCATGGTCTTTACCATGTTAATGACAGCAGAGGAAGGAGCTTGCAGATGGGCCCGAGCAGGGCAGTGTCTCCCTGCCTGCCAGCCTTCCCTGCAAACCTCAGCAAGCACAGGCGACTCCCTGGCAGGCGCTGTATCCAGGCAACCGGCTCCTCATCCCCGTGGAGCTGGACTCCCAGTGTGGCATCGTGGTTCCCCGGGGGACAGAGCAGCCTCCCCTGCACAACAGCGGGGTCTGAGATATGCCCACAGAGCCTTTCTTTCCCAGGGAGGGAGGCAGAGGGTTTGCCAGGACAAATCGACCTGTCCCAGCTCAACTAGGAGCAGGGTCTGATGCCCCGCCGGAGTGCTTGGTAGGGCTGCTTACTTTTTAATGCCTGCTCCTGAAACAAATTGGCAAACAGAATCGGGGCCCATTGCCCTCATTCTGTACATAAAAGGCCTTCACCTGTAAAGCTTAGGCCAGATGCTAATCTGTCTCTAGGTGTCGAGGGAACTCCCACTGGTCTTTGTGCAGATTAGCAAAGGGCACCCCTCTACGTAGACAGACAAGGAAAGGCACCCCCTTCCCTCATCGAACACCGTCCTACTGACCCACAGCCTGGTGACCATCTTCTCTTATCTTAAGCATTGTAGAGTAGATGGGTGCAGTGATGCACTCTCATACTCCCAACTACTCGGGAGGCTAAGGCAGGAGGATCACAAGTTCAAGGCCAGCCTGGGCAACTTAGCAAGACTGTCTCAAAATAAAAAAGGGTTGGCTATATATATGTAGCTCAGTGGTAGAGTGCTTACCTAGCATGTGCAAGGCCCTGGGTCCAAATCCCCAGAACTGCAAAAAATAAATAAATAAATAAACAAACAAACAAATAAAATTAAATAAAAAAGGAATTAGAATTTTTTTTAAAAGTACCAATACGCCGGGCATGGTGGCGCATGCTTGTAATCCCAGCATTCGGGAGGCTGAGTCCAGAGGATCCGGGTTCGAGGCCAGCTTCAGCTACCTAGTGAGACACTCCGCAACCTAGTGAGACCCGGTTTCAAAATAAAGAATAAAAAATAGGGCTGGGGGTATAGCTCGGAGGTAGAATGCCCCTGAGTTCAATCCCCAGTACCGCAAAAAAAAAAAAAAAAAAAAAAAGTACCAATACCTCTTTACCGCATTCTGTACCAAACCCTAAGTGTGGTGGCATTAGAGACCCAACAACACCCGGGCACCACCTGCCACCCAGGAACCTCTCTCCCTTGAAGAGAACAGAGCACCTGTTAGGAGGACGTATCCTGGTCAGCCAGCCCTGTCTTGATGGAGCTGTCCCTGTATGGTGGTAACATTTATTGAACACCTACTTCATGCCAGGCTTGCTGCATACAGGGTCCCATTTGATGCCCACAGTAGGCCTGTGACATGGGTCCTGATGTCATCCCCACTTGGCAGTCACAGTGCCTGAGGCTTGGGGCTGGAAGGAGCTTGCACTGAAACAGTAGGCAGCCAGAGAAGCCCGGGTCGGCCACCTCCCAGCTATGGTGCCGTAAAGACCAAACACCTGTCTGTTGACCTCTGAAGTTTCTCTGAACCCTTCAAATGCAGCCTTTGGAGACAAGCGTAGTGGTGCGCACCTATAATCCCAATGTTTGGGAAGCTGAGTCAGGACGATCACAGGTTCAAGGACAGCCTCAGCAGTGTAGTGAGACCCATTAACAATTTAATGTTTCAAAATAAAAAAGTAAAAAATAAAAAAGTCAGCGCTGCAATACTGATGTTCACCTCTCCGACTGGCAAAAATCCGGAAGCACACCAACGCCTGCTGTTGGAAGTCTGCAGAGGAAAGACTCTCACATGCGGTTGGTGGAAACCCCAAGTGCCCTGGCCCCAGAGAGGGAGATCTGGGTCTCTCTAGCAAAATACCATCTGCTTTTACCCTCACACTCAACAGTCCTACTTCCGGGGCTTTACCTTGAGGATCAGACTTCCCAAATACGAAACAAGCAGCTGTGCACCCGTGCCGGGATAGGCGTTCTAAGGCATGAAAGACCAGGGAGTGAATCTGGAAGTTTACACAGAAGATTTGTTGGCAGGGCAATTGGAGCAATAACTCCAGAATTACCCTGTTATTTTGGAACAGAGCCAAGGAGTAAATACAGACCGTGAGGTACCAGCGTTCTCTCCAAGGGGAAAATCCTCCTGATACAGAAAGGGGGAAAGACGTTGGATTGGAGGTAGAGGTGTCCAGATGCTTTTTTGAAGTAGGTGGTGGTGGTTTTGTCTTTTCCAAATATTTTTGATCCCTTGTTAGTTGAGTTTGTGGATAGAGAATGAGCAGATATGGAAAGTCAGCTGTAGAGCTGTATACAAGATACAGGATTTGCTAATCACAACCGTGGCAAGGGCTGGGGAGCACTAACTCTCAGAAGCAGCGCACATACTCAGCTCCCACAGCCCAGTGTTTTTTTTCTTTCTTTCTTTCTCTTTTTAATTTATTTTTTTTTTTCGGAACTGAGGATTGAACCCAGGGGCATTCTGCCTCTGAGCTACACCCCTAGCCCTGTTTTTTATTCCTTATTTTGAAACAGGGTCTCACTAAGTGGAAGAGAGCCTCGCTAAGCTACAGCTGGCTACAAACCTGTGATTCTCCTGTCTCAGCCTCCCAAGTACCGGGGTTACAAGAGTGCGCCACCACGCCCGGCCTAGCTCTGTGTTTTCTGAGGCTGGTCACCATGAAGGAACCAGGCTCCCAGGGAACATGTGGGGGATTCCAGGTGCGGGCAGTGGAAGGGAACCAGGTATGATGGGAACATCTTGTCCTTCCTCGCAGTAAGACAGTTCAAACACAGATGAGTCAGAGAGGCCCAGGCAGGGGCTGGAAGAGGCTCCGCTGGCAATGAAGTCAGACATTCAAAAGGATAAGGAGAAATGAGTGATTAAGAGGGAGAAGGAAGCCAGGCACGGTGGTACACACCTGTAATCCCACTACTTGGGAGGCTGAGACAGGAGGATCACATGAGGGAGAAGGAAGCCAGGCACGGTGGTGCACACCTGTAATCCCACTACTTGGGAGGCTGAGACAGGAGGATCACATGAGCCCAGCATGTGGTAACTTAGTGAAACCCTGTTTCAAAATTTAAAAAAAAAAAAAAAAATGAAATGGGGTTGAGGATATAGCTCAGTGGTAGAGTGCCCCTGGGTTCAATCCCTTATATAAAAAAAAAAAAAAAAAAAAAAGGGAGAAGATGGAAGTTAATAATTAATAGTTGTGGGAGGAATGAAAGTTATGAAATCACCAAGAACAGACCACCTGGCCCAGAGCCTCCCGGTAGCACGCCTCACCTGTATTTCACCTGGGGATCAGTTGGGTCAGGACAAGGCAGCTGACCCAGATACTTCAAAAATGTCAGTGTCTTGAAAGACCCACAGAAGACACAGGGAACCTTCTAGATTAAAGGAGAATCTGGAGCTAGGACATTTCATGCAGTGCATGATCCTTTTTCAGATCCTGGGTTGGGGAGGGTCACGGACATGGTTTCCAGGGGCCATTGGGGGACCTGCACCCTCGAGGGCTGTGTGTCGGGGGTGTCATCACAGCAATGCAAAGGCCGTCCACAACAGCTGCCGAGAAGCCCGAGGGGCGGGGCGGTCCTGGCCTGGTGCTTGTCCCCGGCCATCCTGCAGCTTGGCTTTGGTAAAATGCCAGTCCACCACCATGAGCCCCTCTCTGGCCTAGCGCTGGGAACGATGCAGCTCCTGGATTGCAGGTAGGAAACGTATGCACAGTGATGCTGCTTCTCTTTCTTTATGAATATTTCAACGTCAAAGCAGCAAATCCGGGAAGCGCTGACGTGCCATCTTTCTTGGTCAGCGCCATCCTAGTACTTCCGCTGGCCTGTTTAGTGCCAGGCCAGTCAGGACCGTGGAACGAGGGCGGGGCCTCTTGCTGCGGCCACCCTGGGCTTCTGTCACAGTGTCCTGCTCCTTCACGAATGGGTCTCGAAAGACCGCAAGGGGACAGATAACCTGTCATCTTATTTCAGTGTCACTTCAGGAGATTAGAGCTCAACTCAGAATCGAAGTAAAGAGGTTTGCAAAAGGGGTGCTGGGATGGGGCCCCACCTTCCTGAGGTTGCTATGGGGGGGCTCAGACCCCAAGCACTGTGCCTGCCCTCAATTAACTAGCGGGTACCTAATATGCTGTGAGTGGCTGCTGCTTTTTTTTTTTTTTTTTTTCCCTCTGTTCCTTTTAATCCGACTCACAGTAGCAGGCCGTCTGCCGGGGATTAGCAGCTCAGTAGTAGCTCGTTCCAGAAATATTGGCAGATACTGAGGGTCCTAGATCGTGGCGAGCAGCGGAAACTCGGGGCAGCCGCCTTCCAGCCCAGGCAGGTGGAGTGAGAGAAGTAGTTAATTGATGAATAGACGAGAGAAAAATGAGACAGTGATCCATGCCGTAAAGGGGAAAGGGTTCAGAGGGAGGTGCGGAGGGCTGTGCCCGGCCCCTCCTCACAGCAGTACACCTGGGTCACTGTGGCCCCCGGACCCTTAGCCCCACACTGATGGGAGGGGCAGCCCTGAGCCCAGGGAGGCGCCCCGCAGGCAGGGCCAGGCCGAGGGCCACAGTGAGCGTTACGTGGGGGCACAGGGGAGAGGAGCAGCTTTCTGTGGGGTCCTGATCCCTGGAAGGAGGCTGGGTCTTCTGATATACTCAGTATGACACAAGGAAAACTTGTCTGATTTGCAGGTTTTTGTTTTTGGTTTGTTTGTTTGATACTGAGGATTGAACCCAGAGGTGTTCTACCCCTGAGCTATACCCTCCAGCCCTTTTTATGTTGAGACAGGGTCTTGCTAAGTTGCTTGAGGGCCTCACTACATTCCTGAGACAGGCCTCCAACTCTCCATCCTCCTGCCTCGGCCTCCCACGTACTGGGATCACAGGCAGGTGCCACCATGCCTGGCTCTGATTTACATTTTGGAGAGCCTCACCTCTGGTTGCTGCATCAAGCGTAGATGGGGGACTAGCTTACCAGGAGAGGCCATCCCAGCCCTCCAGCATCCTGGGCTTTCAGCACCACGTGTTGGGAATGCACCTTTAGGAAGCCCATCTGGGGCTTAGAGTAAACCAGGAAACCAGCTGTGAACCGGAGAGGCGGGGGAGGGGCACTCGTGGGAGGGTCTCCCTTGGAGGAAGAGGGAGCTGCAGGCCCACCTTCGCTACCTGCACCTCGACTCCTGTCTCTTCCTGTGTCCTCCAGGGACTCACAGCGCTCTCCTCCGCTGCGGGCCACCAGCCAGGACTGAGAGCCGGGCCGCACTCCCAGGCACGGGTGGCTTTCCCGGCGGATCTCCACGTCCCTTCCCACCCCGGCTCAGCCACAGCTGGGGGCTGGGACCCCCTTAAGGAATGAGGGCCCACTTGGCTCCGCTAGAGGGAATTGTGATTAAAACCAGGGTGGCTAGCTGGGTGTGGTGGTGCACCGCCGGTAATCCCAGCATTTGGGAGGCTGAGACAGGAGGACCACAGGGTCCCGGCTGGCCTCAGCAACTTAGTGAAAATAAAATATAAAAAAGGGCTGGGAGTGTAGCCCAGAAGTAGAATGCTCAAGTTCAATCTCCATACCAAAATGAATGAATGAATGAATGAATGAATGAATGAATGAATACACACACAAATACCAGAGTGGCTCAATTAGGGTAATGCCACCGGGTACTCAGAATGACTCCCCCGGGCTCTGCGTTTCACCAGAGCCAGAAATCCCAGCAGCCTGGCTTACCCTCGATAGTCAGGACATGGTGCTGGTTGGTTTCTAAGGGCCAGCCAGCCAGCTAGCCAGCCGTGGTCCCTGTGCCGGTCAGGCTCTGTTTGGGTCGGGGTCTCACTGCACTGGTGGCCACCTCGCTCTCAAGGGTGGCTCCTGGCTTCCTGATGGTCCAGGAGGAGGGAAGGGCACCGAGGTGAGATGGGGAGGGCGGCAGGTCCAGGCACACTAGTGCTGCATGCAAGATCACCTCGTCTCCCCTGGGCTCTTCGGGGCCCCCACATGCGACCTTTGCTGATATTAACAGTTCACCCCGCCGTCTGCTACCCTGGCCGCTGCCACCTTCAACAGGTGGGGCTTCCTGGGGTCAGGGGATCGTGGTTCTCCACCTGGGATGGCAAGGCTCTCTGGAGCTCACGCACAACCTTCCAGGCAGGCTAGAGGAGCAGGGCGAAGCAGTTCTCAGAGACACCGGGCACCCTGGGAATGTTCCTCCTTGTACTTTGGACAATCTGGTTGTGCAATCGTCTTGTCTTTCTTTGTTTCTCTTTCCCACCCTGCCCAGCTGTAGACTGTCACTTGTGCCGTATCCCTGGGCTTTTTTGCTGCACCAGTAGAGGCTGTCTCACATGGAGGGTCCCTGTAGTTTAGACCTTAAATGTCCCCCAAACAGCTCTGTGCTGAAGACTCGGTCCCCAGCCAGCCCATGATGCCATTGGGAGGTGGTAGAAGCTTTAGGAGCTAGGGCTTAGCAGCAGGAAGTGAGGCCTTTGGGGTTGTTGTGCCTTTGAAGGGGATATGGAGAGTCCGGCCCCTTCCTCTCTTTGTTTCCTGTCCTTCATGGACTGAAACTTGAAACTGTGAGCCAACCGAAACCTTTCTTCCTCATAAGCTGTTTAATTTCAGGTATTTTGTCACAGCAATGAAAAGATAACTGAGGCAAAGGTTGACTCCCCGGGCTGTGGGTTCAGTTCCTGGCTCTGTGCACAGCTTCTGCAGGACCTGGGGCCCAGTCATTCAGCTTCACTGAGACCCGGTTTGTTCATCTGCAGTGTGGGGATGATGACAGATGCACTCTGGTCAGGGTGCTGAGCGTCGGCTAAGATCATGCCTGCAAGATGCTTAGCACAGTGGGGGCTCGGGGAATTGCTTGGTAAGGCAAGACATGCCCCTCATCTCATCTTGAGCTTCCCTTTACACCACCTGCTGAGCTCCACCCGAATCCAGGGTGTGTGTCGGATGGAGGAGAGCAAATGATACCGGCTGCAGAGGCTCCTGGAGTTGGAGCCTGCAGAGGCAGGAATTGAAATTTAACCAGGAGCTACCGCAGACTGGACTGAGGCTCCCTTGGGCTCTCTCATTTGACAGGACAACTCCATGAGATAGGTGTTATCACACTTAGTGCTTTTTAAAGCAAGAGGCTGGTAGAGGCTCGGCACCTGGCTCAAAACTATAGAGCTTCTAATTGAGACACAGGCCTGTCCCATCCCGAAGTCAAAGCACGTTCCTTGAGAGCAGGGTCAGAAAACTATGGCCTGGCTTACAGGCTAAGTCCATGTCAGCACTGGTTATTTTTTAGTACTGGGAATTGTACCCAAGGGCGTTCTCCTTCTAGCTACATCCCTAGCCCTTTCTTTTTTGTTTGTTTGTTTTATTTTGTTTTTGTTTTGAAACAGGGTCTTGCTAGGTTGCTGAGAGTCTTTCTTAAGTTGCTGAAGCTATCCTTGAACCTGTGATCCTCCTGTCTCAGCCTGCCAGCTACTAGGATTACAGGTATGCACCACCACACCGGGCATCGCCTGTTTTTGTAAATAAAGTTTTGGGGTTTTTTTTTTTTGTGGTACTGGGGATTGAACTCAGAGGCGTTCTACCTTTGAGCTACACCCCCAGCCCTATTTTTTACTCTTTATTTCGAAACCAGGTCTCACTAAGTTGCAGAATGCCTCACTAGGTAGCTGAGGCTAGCCGCGAACCCGGATCCTCCAGTCTCAGCCTCCCGAATGCTGGGATTACAAGCGTGCGCCACCATGCCCGGCTGTAAATAAAGTTTTATTGGGACACAGCCATGTCTGTCTGTCTGCCTGCTTTTACACCCCGGCGGCAGAGCTGAGAATTACAGCAGAGTCTGTGTGTCTTGTTTATGGAGTCTGTCTCGCTATTTACAGCAAGCCTTCGCTACTTGCTGCTCTGGGGCACACTGGGTCACCAGGCCAGCCACTTCTTGTGTTTTATGTATTGGATCCCCTAAAATTCACATGTTGACATCCTAACCCCCAGCGGCTCAGAACGTGACCCTGTTTGGAAGTAAGATCATTGCTGATATTATTAAAGATGAGGTCTACTGGAGCAGGGTGGGCCCCAGCTTCATTTGACTGATGCCCTCATAAATGGGGAAAATGGGACACAGATACTTGGGTGACAGCATAGCAGTCACCTGGGGCACCGGGGACCGGGGGCTTGTGCTTCCAGTTTCTGCTGCGTGAACCCCGCCCCCAGGGCTTCAGCATGGCCGCCCCAGCTCTTGGGTGCTCCCGCTTCCTCCTTTGGAGCCAGAGGAGTGTGGGTGCGGGAAGTTCCACCCCAGATGACTGCATGGCCTCCCCACAGAGCCTTCTAGCTTCTTCTTTCTGGTGACCTTCAGATCCCGTGTCTGTGCACTCAGGGAACCACGTTCGTGACCTCACGTACTCGGCTGCACCTGAGCACGGGCTGCAGGGGCCGGGCCCGGGTGTCAGAGTGTGAGTCACATTCCAGGATTCTCTGATGCGTGAAGCCCCCTGCTTCCCAGGGGACGCAGGAGACCTCAGCCTCAGTTTAGCAGCGGAGCACCCACAAGCACAGCACAGCGGCTTCCCCTCGCCTGGACATCCGTCGGGGCATTCTCTGCTGGACAGTGGAGTGGGCATGTTGCCATCTCTACAGCCCCCACAATGCACCTGTCTCTGCCTGAGGCCCGTGGCTTTCAGCTTCGGTCTTTGCTCCTGGTGCAGGGATGGGCTGAGAGACCCTGGTGGGCAGGTACCACATGTGGACTGTCTACTGCTGTGTCCCCAGCAAAGTGCCCGGCACAGAAGGGACTTGTCTCCAGAACCCCACGTCTTGCCAGTGAGTGTTTGGAGAGCGTCTGCCCTGCGATCCCTGGGAGCGGGGAGGGAGGAAGCTCTGAGGCGGGATGCAGGAGTCAGTTTCTCCTCCCGTAGTGCAGTGACACATCTCTGGTGTCCAGAGAACATCCAGATTCAAGTCCTTCACCCGGTGTGAACACTGGGCCCACCTGGGCTGGGAGCAACGGTGCAGAAACCAACAAGTGCGTCACCTGGCCCTGGTGTGTGTGTGTGTGTGTGTGTGTGTGTGTGTGTGTGTGTTTTACTAGGGATTAAACTCAGGGGCATTCTATCTCTGCGCTATACCCCCAGCCCTGTTTTATATTTCATTTTGAAACAGGGTCTCACTATTTCACTAAGTTGCAGAGGGCCTCATAAGTTGCTGAAGCTGGCTTCGAACCTGTGATCTTCCTGTCTCAGCCTCCCAAGTACTGGGATTACAAGCATACGCCACCATGCCTGGCTTTGGAGTCCAGATTTAAAGAGCTTTGAATCCTCATGTGCTGCTTTTGCTGTCACCTGTGGGGACTTGCAAACCACTGGTTGTAGGAACAGTCTGGTGGCACTTCAACGGCAGGATGCCCAAGCACCTTTCTGAGAGCCTTTGTGCGCCCAGGAAAGGTTTCACAGTGATAAGCAGCTTTTAAAAATCCAGTTTAAGCTGCAGCTGCCCCTGCTGGCAAGAATCCTCCAGGGCCTGGGGCCGGGCCAGCGTGCTAGCGGTGGCCTGCCCCGCGCTGCTTCTGCTGGGTCTGTGAGCTAGCTGATCATGCTGGCGCTGGAGGGGAAAAAAAAAAAAAAAAAACAACAGTGGGCAATTCCAAGCCCATCCTAGGTGCCCAGGACATGTTTGTTGAGTGTTTGGAGAGGGGCTTGGAGCCACTTTTAAGTAATTATCTCCCAAGTTCAGGGGCGAGAGACCATTGCGCTGTGATGACCAAGGTACATGTGGCGTCAGAGCTGGGCTTGAAGGACGGGAAGGGCTTGTTTGGGGCGGCAGGGAGCACTCGGGCAGTACAGGGGGGATTCTTGGTCCCCTGGGCTGTGTCTGTGTGGCTTACACTGGGCATCTCGTATTTCCTCTGCTTGGATCCCTGGGTCCCCAGGACACGGAAGCAGGTCCCCTCTGCAGCACACCTCTGGAAGGTGAGGCCTCTGGCATCAGGGCCTGCTACGTTGGCTCAGGCCACACGGGGAGGTGAGGCCGGCTGCAGACCTGATAGCTCCAGGCCTGCTTGTGCCACTGCCTGCAAGACCACCTCACCTCCTTGGGCTCCTGGGGGGCTCCGCATGTGACCTTCGCTGGTATGGGCAGTTCACCCCTCCGTCTGCCACCCTGAGCATTACCATCTTCGACGGGCGGGTATTCCTGGGGCCCGGGTGCAGGTGCCGGGGGACCGTGGTCACATTTCTGCAGCTGGGACAGCAAAGCTCTTCTGCAGCTCATGCACCGCCTTCCAGACAGGCCGGAGGAGCAGGGCGAGGCATTTCTCAGAGACACTAGACGCCCTGGGAATGTTCCTCTCTGTACTTTGGAGAGTGTGATTGTGTAATCTTTGGGGCTTGACTCCTTTCTCTTTTCCTTCTTCTCAGCCACAAACTGTCACTTATCCACTGTCCTGGGCCTTCTCTCTGCACCATTGGGATGGTTAAACCCCTGGCTCTGGGTTCAAATCCTGACTCTGGCGTACAGAAGCTGCAGCACCATGGGCCAGGCGCTCAGCCCCTCTGAGGCTCAGTTTGTTCATCTGCAAAGTGGGGGTGTGAATGGAACCTACCTGCTAAGGGTGGGGAGGGGGTCACAAGGATTGACTAATGTCAGCCAATTCTGGCAGCTCCAGGATTGAAATGACACCCTCTCTCTCTCTCTTCGTGCTGCCCTGCCATGACTCAGACCCCAAAGGGGCAGACCTGAGACTAGCAGAGCCGCCTGTGCTGCAGGACCCTGGGTGTCAGAGTGGTCTCCTTGGTCAGTGAGCCGGGTCCTCATGCACTGCTCCTGGGGGGCGGCTGCCCCGCAGAGAGGGAGGAGCTGGAGGAGACCATGCGTCTTTAAAGTGAGACCTGGAGCCAGACACAGTGGAGCACGCCGGTCATCCCAGTGCTCCGGAGGTTGAGACAGGAGGATCGCAGGCTTGAGGCCAGCCTCAGCAATTGAGCCAGACCCTCAGCAACTTAGCCAGACCCTGCTCCCAACTTAAAAAAAAAGAGCTGGGGTGTAGTTTAGAGATTGAATGTCCCTGGGTTCAACCTCTAGTACCTAAATAAATAAATAAATGAAGTGAGACCTGGGCTCTAGGAAGTGCCCTCCAGAGAGTTCCTGCTGTGAGCTCAAATGATACTGGGGTGGTGGAGGGGTCTCGTGCAGAGCCTAGCCTGGCACCTGCTGCCCGCCCTGGGGCCCAAGGCCTGGCTCCCTGGGCTCCGCCTCCTCCCCAGCCCTCTGCCCTCAGTAGGAGTCTGGAGTCAGCGTGCATGTCCTGACCCCTGCACAGGGAAGAAGCTGGGGAAACCCCAAAACTATGGGCTCCGTGGGGGCTCTGGTCTCCTGCTCTGCCCCACTCTCGCCTAGAACGCCCTTTTCCTGAAGCCCACTCCCACTCAGCCCAGGTGCCCTGGGCATCTCCACCGCCTCATTTATACTTTACCTTCATTTGTTCCAGGCCCCGAAGCTCAGGACCCACCAGTATATTTTCCTGAGCCTGCAGTGCTCCGTCCCTTTAAAAAAAATTTTTTTTTTAATTTGTTGCCACCATTTAGAGGTCGGAAACACCGGTAGCATGGCATTCCAGCTTGTCCTAGAGGGCCGTTGGGCCCGCCTCCTGGCCTCGGTGCATGGCCCTCCGACCCTGCTGCTCCCCGCTTCTGGGCTGCTGAGGAGGTTGAGGTGTCCCCCCACCCCCACTCTCTACCTGGCATGACCTGAGTGTGCGCGTCCCCTTGTGACCCTCTGACCTTGCCACCCGCTGGCCACCCCAGTGTCCCGCCTCAGTAAGGCTCACGGGCCTCCCTCCCCACAGCCCTGCTCCCTCAGGCCCTCCGCCATGCTTAGTGATCACTGTGTGGTCAGCTCAGCACAGGACCGGCCTCAAGCGAGTGACCAGCAGGTGGGGAAGCTGTCGGCTCCTCTCTCATGTCCCCAGCCTGGCCGCCCGGGCAGAGCTTGCGGTGACAGTGTCGCCCCGCTGGAACCCTCCAAGTACACGTGGGCGGCGTCATCAGGAGCAGGCGTGTGCAGCTCTGTGACCTCTGTGTGTCTCGAGTGTCCTTAGCGTGTGACCCAGGACCAGCCTCCCTTCCCGCCGGCCTCTACCAGTCCCCCGGAGGCAGGCTGGGCCTCCCAAAGACCTGCCGCTCCTGGGTTCTTCCCTGTGCTTGCCGCTGTGCATGCCTGCCCACCCCCAGTCCTCTGCCCTCGCTCCGCTCCGAGGGGGCCTGGTCACAGGGTCCTCTCTGTTCCTCAGACGCCCCGAGGCCGTCAGTCCCTCTGGGTACTTCTGCCCCTTGCTGAGTCCTCAGCCCAGAATGTCCTTTCCCAGCCCCCCCCCTCCTCCTTGTCCTTTTCATCTGTGACTTAAATGTCACCTGCTCGTACAGGTTCTTCCAAAACACAAAACATTCTCTGCCCAAGAGCTCTGCCCCAGGCCCCTCCACTCCTCACCCAAGTTCCCTCGAGCGTACATCTCATAGTTTCCGACTATTCTCTGTTCCCTGGTTCTCATTTATCGAGTTTTTTTTTTTTTTTTTTTTTTTTTTTTTTTTTTTTTTTTTTTTTTTTTTTTTTTTTTTTTTTTTTTTTTTTTAACTCAGGGGCATTCTACCTCCGAGCTATACCCCCAGCCCTATTTTTTATTCTTTATTTTGAAACAGGGTCTCACTAAGTTGTGGAGTGCCTCACTAGGTAGCTGAGGTTGGTTGGCCTCGAACCCGGATCCTCCTGTCTCAGCCTCCCGAATGCTGGGATTACAAGCTCCAGCAGGACAGGGGGGCAAGGTTTGATGCATCTCCAGGGTCAGCACCCATCTGGAGCACTGCGGCTTCTCAGGAGAGCGTGCTGGGGTGACAAGTGGGGAAATGTCCCTTTAGGGCAGCCCCCCAGGGTGGACCCCGTGTCTGACCCCCTCCAAACCCAGCTGACACGCGGATGCCGAGTGACTTTGGGTGAGTTCCTTAACCTCTCTTGCTTCAGCTTCCTCATCTGCAGGATGGGTATTAATAATAATTCCTATTAATAATAATCCTATTATTAATGCAGCATGGGACAGGCTGAGCACACAGTAAGTCACTTTCTAGAATGGAGCCTGGCATGAAATGTGTTTGGTTTGGAACGAGGCAGGCAGGAAGTGGAAGTGCTTCTGTGGCCAGGAGCGAGGCCGGCCTTGGGTGCTGGCCAGCCCCTGGTCCCGGCCTCCTGGTTCCCCGGCTAGGACAGGAGCCCCATCAGCTCCTCAGTCGGTGGGGGCAGGATGGGAGGTAGGTGCTCCCTAGCTGCTAGTTGACTGACTCACTGATAGTTTTCTTCGTTTTTGGCTAAAAAATGCTGCAAAGATTGGCCCGCGTGAGTTTAGGGGATCCTGTGCAGCATGGGGGAGGGGCTCAGGGTTTCTCTCTGCATCACCTCTGAAGATAAGTACAGATGCTGCTAATTCATACTCAGAAGACAGAGAGGTCGTCCAGAGGACGCGGCCATGGGCACTGGGAAAGTGGGCTTCCTCTGGGTGTGGTGCCATTAGAGCCCAAACACTCACCTGAGTTAACTCTTAAGCCCTCACGTCACCCCACGAGGGAGGTGACTTTGCTAGCTCCGCTTTAGATGGGGAAACAGAGACACGAATGCTGACGACCCCCGAGCTTGGTAGAGCTGGGTTCAGAGCCAGGCCTAAGGGTCCAGGACGCTCGCTGTTCACAACCTTGCCACACACGCTTGTGATCCCAGTACTTGGGAGGCCGCGGCAGGAGGATTGCAGGTTCAAAGCCAGTGTCAGCAACTTAGTGAATAAAATATAAAATAGTCTGAGGGTATATCTTGGAGGTAGAAGGCCCCTGGGTTACTTGCTCAGTACCGCAAAAAAAAAAAGAAAAAGAATTCATGTTGAACCTGGTGGTTGTTGGTGACAATAGTCAGGTGGATGACTGAGAATGTAGAAAGACCAGGTCTTGTTGCTGTGTGACTTTGGGCAAGTTACTTTGCCTCTCTGGGCCTTTCTTTTACCATGAAACAGCGGACATCAACGGGCCTCTCTTCCCCGGGTTGTCTGGAGTACAGGGCGAGGTAGCAGGCTCCCGTCTCTCCTCCAGGGCGGCCCACTGTGGTGTTTGTTTACTCCTCTCCCCCTTTTCCGGCCCCCTGGTGCCTTCAGCCCGGGCCCTGGCCCCTGTCCAGAGCCTGACCTTGGCCTTCAGTTCCGGGAGGGCTTCGGAAACAGCGCAGGCTGCCCCGGCCGAGGGAGCTGCCCAGATCTGCCGGCAGATCGGAATCTCCGGGCGCCCCTTGCCAGGCCTTTCATGTCGATGGTTTATTTCACAAGAGCCCCGGTGTTTGTTTAGCAACGCAATGGTATTTTTAGAACTTATAAGTAATTCTGCGCTTCGAGGAACAAGCCCGGGATGGGGCCCCAGCGTGTGCCGGGCCTGGACCGGAGGTGAGGACGCTCGGCACCGGGTCTCCCCGCCTCCCTGCGGCCGAGGCCGCCACGACCAGTCTACCGGGTCCTGCCCGAGTTCCACCTGCCTGCCAGCTTCGGCCCCAGGGGACAGAGGGGTGGGCGCGACCATCCCAGCCCTGGGGTGGGCTGAGTTCTGAGTTTCCCCCACGAGGTGAATCATCTCACTCTAGGGTGGGAAGTGGTTTCTTCTGGTGGCCGCCCACTCGTCCTGCAAAGCTGGAATCTCTCTTCCCTGCCTGGCCCTGCTCAGGTGCCCTGCCCATCACTTGCGCCTGCGGAGGCTCCCTGGGGGCTGCCAAGTGACACATCTGGGATAGGAAGCCTCCACGGAGAGGCGGCAGAAGGGATGTTACCAAGCGACGCTGTGCGCCGGGCAGAGGAGGGGCCCGGGGGAGCATCAGGTGCCCCTGTCCATCGAGATGCACCTGCAGTGTTTGAACAAGACATGGACGTCCAGGGGGAAGGAGACTGTGTGGGACGTCCAGGGGGAAGGAGACCGTGTGGGATGTCCAGGGGGAAGGAGACCGTGTGGGATGTCCAGGGGGAAGGAGACCATGTGTTCTGTTGATTGTGTTGTGAGAAATCTGTGTGCACTGGTTGCTGGTATCGTGGACGGGCTGCCTGGGCCAGAAGCCAGGAGTCCACAGCCCCAGAGGTGGGGGTGCCAGGCTGCCCCCTGCTGTTCTCCTGCCCTGGAGGGGAGCACTTGGAGATGGGAGCACTCACTTGGAATCAGAGGGCTCAAGTTCTCTGGCTGGCAGGGCTCTTACTGTCTGAATGGCCTTGGCTGAGTCCCTGAGCTTCCGGGAACCCAAGTTTCCCCATGAAAAAAAAAAAAAAAAAAAAAAAGAAATCCCTAAGGCCATTGTCATTACTGTCGCTGTGCCTGGCACTGTCCTGGGACCATCGGAGGGGTGACTCTTTACTTTTTATTTTATTTCATTTTAAGCCTCAGAGATTTAGCGAGACCCTCAGCAACTTAGTGAGACCCTGTGTCAAAATAAAATAGGGCTGGGGGTGTAGTTTAGGGGTAGAATGACCCTGGGTTCAGTCTCCAGTAACACACACACACACACACACACTCAATGCACAATAAATCACATGCAGGTTATTATATACCAGTTGCATACTTCAGCAACTGTTTTTAAAAAACAGAGCTGGATCCAGGCGTGGTGGCACACACTTGTAATCCCAGCATTTGGGAGGCTGAGACCGGAGGATCCGGGTTCGCAGCCAGCCTCAGCTACTTAGTGAGGCACTCTGCAACTTAGTGAGACCCTGTTTCAAAATAAAGAATAAAAAATAGGACTGGGGGTGTAGCACGGAGGTAGAATGCCCCTAGTTCCATCCCCAGTACTGCAAAAAAAAAAAAAAAAGTCAGCAACAACAAACAGCCCTGAGTCATCCATGCTGCCAATGGGTTTGGCCAGGCCCTCCCCTCCTCCCCCCACCCTGAGATGACACCCGCTGCCGTGGTTCCTGTCCTGTCAGTGTCCTTAGCACTCGCGTACCAGCATAAACAGTGGCTGGGAGCCAGACGCAGTGGCACACACCTGTAATCCCAGGACTTGGGAGGCTGAAATAAGAGGATTGCAGGTTCGAGGCCAGCCTTGGCAACTTGCCAAGACCCTGTTTCAATATTAAAAAATACAAGGGTTGGGGGTGTAGCTCAGAGGTAGAACGCCCCTGGGTTTAATCCCCAGTACCACAAAAAAGGGGGGGAACTGGGGAGCACCGAGGGGGGACCTTTCCCAGCGGTCCCGCGTTAGCACTTTCCTTGGTGCTGAGGTCCGATTGCCCACCCCCCCCGCACCCTGCAGTTGAATGCCGCCCCAAGTGTCCCGTGTCACACCTGTGCGCTGTCCTGCAGAGACACAAACAAGATGGCTCCGCTCCTGTTTCTCACGACCTCCCTGATCCCACGTCCTGGCTCACAGCTCGGCTGATGGTGGCACACATAGGTCACAGCTCCTTTGGGGGAGCTTGGAACCCCCCCCTGTTTCTTTCCTTCTCCCCCATTAAAGGACATTTCCCCCAAGTCTCTTGTGTCCTGGGCGCTGTGCAAGGTGCCGGGTGTACTTAGGTTAGTAGAGCCAGTGGGCAGTTCTGGAGCCCAGTGACCTGGTCCCAGTCTTGGATTGGCCTCACACACGAGCTCTATGTCCTGAGCTAACCCCTTGGCCTGTCCCAGCCTCAGTTTCCCCCCTGACGGGGTGAAGATGATGCTGGGATTCTCCAGTGCTACAGGCTGTTAGGGAGTTCTGAGGAGAACGTTCAGTAGTTCACCAATTCTAAAACATGTGAAATCGGGGTGCAGCCCCAGAGATGCAGGAGAGTTTACTTGTCGGTGTTCTGTATCCCTCGGTGGTACCCACAACGTTGGGGCGTCTTGTGTGGCCAGCTTCGGGGACCTGAGGGCACTGCGCAGGCGAGTCCTGGGCCCACACAGGTGCCACTGCAGTGCAAAGGACACTCTGTCCCCCCAGACGCGGCCCTCAGCTCGGCTCTGCCTCTTTGTGGCTGTTACTGTGTTGGATAGCAGCTCTGCCTCTCAGAACCTGTTTCCTCACTGGGACGTGGGGACAGTGGAGTGTCCCTCCAGGCGTCTGGAGAATTGGGTCGGATGAGGAATGTAACTCCCTGGCACAAGCCCGGCAGGTAGCAGGTGTCAGGGAGCTGTGCTCACCATCTCCAAGGTCACAGGCCAGTGTCCCTTCAAGGTCGCTCTCTTAGAAAACAAAGCCTGGGTCCTGCGTGCTTCTGGTACTGGTATTGCCCATGTCGGCCCCTCGTTCCATGAGATCCGAGGGGTTCAAATCCTGTTTCCAAGCCAGGCGTGGTAGTGTACACCTATAATCCCAGTACTTGGGAGGCTGACACAGGAAGATCGTAGGTTCGAGGACAGCCTTAGCAACATAGTGAGACTCTCAGCCACCTAGTGAGACCCTATTTCAAAATAAAAAAGGGTCCAGCGTGGTGCCGCACGCTTGTAATCCCAGTACTTGGGAGGCTGAGACCAGAGGATCTGGGTTTGCAGCCAGCCTCAGCTACTTAGTGAGGCCCTCTGCAACCTAGTGAGACCCTGTTTCAAAATAAATAATAAAAAATAGGACTGGGGGTGTAGCTCGGAGGTAGAATGCTCCTGGGTTTAATCCCCAATACCACAAAATAAAATAAAATAAAATAAAACATGGCTGGGGGTGTAGGTCAGAGGTAGAATGCCTCTGAGTTTGATCCTAGTTACCACCCCCTCCCAAAAAAATCCTGATTCCAACACTCATTGGCTGTGTGACCTTGAGCAGGTCTCCAGCCTCAGTTTCCCTTCTGTGGCATGGGTGTATTAAGTCATCATGGGTTTTATTTGGAAGAAACATGTTTTTAAGATTTGCCTTCATGGGTTGCTGGGCCCCTAGCAGGCCCCCAGGAGTCTGCTCTGGCTTTTATTGCAGACCACGTGCCGGTGTTGGCCGTGTGGTCTTGGGGCAGGTGCCATCTGCCCCCCTCCCTGAGATTCTCCCGGCGAAGACTGGCCACGCTCCCTGGACTCCTGATTAGCCAGAGTTGTGCCCACCCCTTCCTGTTTTCTCCTGAGTTTACATTTTAACCTGAAGAGAATAGGTGTTGGCTTCTGGCCACAGGGAAACAGCTGCGCCCGCTGTCTTGTTCCCTCGGCGGTGGGGCTGGCGTCTCGGTGGCCCTGGTGACACCTACGGCTTTGCTTTTACTGGGTGGACATCTGAGGAGCTCATGGGCCGTCTGGAGGATTGAAGTCGCAAACTTAGAAGTCGCCTGAGCCTTGAGCCGTGCTGTGGCAGGTCCCAGCTCCAGGAGACTTGGAGTGTTGGGGTGCTGTGCCACACGCACCCACTGGCCAGCCGGGGCACCAACACAGGCTTCCTGGAAAATCTCCAGAGCCCAGGGCTGTGGCATAGCTCAGTGGTAGAGCACTTGGCTAGTATCTGCAAGGCCCTGGGTTCCGTCCCCAGCGCCGCAGAAACAAACAAGGACAATACAAAAAAGGGCCAAGCACTTTTGAGCTTACAAAACACATTGACACCTTGTATCTTATTTAAACAAGGGTGGACTCCTATGGCCCAGAATAAGCCAGAGGCGGGTGGCCCAGGTGTTTGACTGTGGGTGGTTTGAGGTGAGTCTTCGCCAGGCTGAGGGAAGGGAGGAGGTCGGCGGGCACCTTGCTGCTGAATTATGGTCAGAGGAAACAGGAAGAGAACCAGGAAGGCCCGAGCTGGAGGGTCCCGACGGCAGGTGGGTGGGTGCAGCTGTGTGTGGAGTGACCCCAGCACCAGGGTGTCGTCCCTCCCTGTTCTTTTCCCCTGCCCCGATCCCTCCAGTCCATACCCGGGGTGGGAGCAGAGTCAGGTGGTTGGCCAGAGCCTGCGGAAGTGATACCCGGTTGCTCCTGGTTCCGCAGGTGTTCACTGAGCACCTGCTCTGTTCCAGGGGCCAGGGACAGAACAATAAAGAAGCAGAGACAGAAGTCAGAGATAGGGTCCAGTGCTAAGTGCTAAGGCAGAAAATAAAGTGGGGAGGAAGGATGGTTTGTGTCTGGGATTACAGTTTTAGAGACTTCTAGGAAAGGAAGGATACTTATAATAAAGACCTATCTCAGTTGTGTTCATTCAGCACTGTCGAAGGGCCGAGCCCCTGCTGGGAACCCAAGGGACACGCACAGGACTTTTGGTAACAACTATAAAAGTTAAGGTGGAGCTGGCGGGCAGGCCTCAGGAACGTGACCAGGAGCCTGACGCTGGGGCCAGGGGACATGGGATCCCTGGGGCGTGGATTGCCGGGCATGGCAGCTCCACTTCAGGCTGTTAGCATTGCTGTGTGTGAGCACCAGTTCCTGTAACTGGGAAAGGGAGGGACCACGGTCCGTCCCATCACTGGGCGGATTAAATGAGTCCGTACCTGCAGAGTGCTTGCAGTTGTGCCTGGCCTTGAGGACAAGCCCATACATGGTTAACTCTTCAACTCAGGTAATTATCGCCATTTACGGTTGAAAATAAACTGTGGCCAGTGAGCTGCAGAGGCAGGGCTTGAACCCACAGGGGGCGCTCCAAACCCAGTAGGTCTTTTCAGAAGTTAAGAATGTAGTGTTCTCGCTGGGCGTGGCGGTACACGCATTCGGGAGGCTGAGACCGGAGGATCCGGGTTCACAAGCCAGCCTCAGCTACCTAGTGAGGCACACCGCAACTTAGTGAGACCCGGTTTTAAAATAAAGAATAAAAAATAGGGCTGGGGTATAGCTCGGAGATAGAATGCCCCTGAGTTCAATCCCCAGTACCGCAAAAAAATAAAAAAAGAATGTAATGTTCTGACAGCCCGGGGAGGCACAGATGTTACGGTCCGGGTTTACCCATGAGAACGTCAGGGTGCTGGGCCGGGAACAGAGCAGGTGCTGTGGGGCTCTCGGGCCTCACCACCTCCAGGGGTGTCCGTGCTTGGACACCTGCAGGTTCTCCAGGGGACCTGGCCGGAGCTCTGGCCACACCCAACGTGCCTTGGGCGGCAGAGTAGGTGGTGGGAGGCCCTTCCCCTCCCTGGCCTCCATTGATGAACAGGTAACTCACCTGCCTGCCTTCGCCAGGGATGCCTACCGGGTCCTGCAGAGTGGATAATCCCAGAGCAAAGGAGATTTGGAACTGAGCACGCTCCTGGAGTCCCACCTGTGACTGCTTGCTAGCAAATCGAATGGCTGCTGCCCCTTTAAGTCTTGGCTTTGATTTGCATAAGAAGTTTCTTCCTGGTGGGTCTGTCAGTTTGGAGCATCTGTGAGTAGGGTTGGCCGGCTGCAGTCTCTCCTGCCCAGTTCTGCATCAGAGGAGGCACCCCCTCCCTCCTTCCCTTTTTAATAAAATAACTGTTTGCCCAGGAGGCTTCAATGAGGATCCTGGAAGCTTTATTTGTCTTAAGCCTGTGGAAGCCGATCGCTTTCCGGGAGGTTCAGCTCTAAGCTCATTATTGTGAGCACGGCACAGGGGCCCAACCTCACCCGTCCAGAAGGCCCCCCTGTTTTGGGGTCTGGCCCCCAGTTGTGACTCTGGGTCCAGGGCTTCCACGAGCTGCACAGTAGCTGAGGTTGCAGGGTGACAGCGTGTTCTGCCGAGAGTGGAGTGGGAGCCTGGGCCCTCACCGGCCGTGTGGCCCCGCTGAGCCTCATTTGTAAGGTGGGGAGACGGGTACTGGCTAGGTTGGGTAAGAACGTGTGTCATCTACCCTGAGGGGTGATAAGGCTCCGGTGTGTTTGCAGAGCACCTCTCAGAGTCCCACCTGAGACATGAGTCCCACCTGAGTCCCACCTGAGTCATGTCACGAGAGCTTCCAAACCACTCTTTGTGGGCAAGGTGAAAGGTCAGAGGTCATGTAACCTGCCCAGGGAGTCACAGGGCCTGTAGCCCTGGTCTCTGGCTCTTAAGTCTAAGCCTCTTTCTACCTAGTCTCATTTGCCTTTGAGTTCGAGGTCTGTGTAAGGCACTGCTGTTATCCTGAGAGTCATCCGAGGGCCTCAGTGGTCCCTGTGGGCAGGGACAGCAGGGTCACCTTTGGGTGCTGAGAACACTGAGCGTCAGTGCTGAGGTCCCCCCCCCCCCAGACACATCCTGCAGGCGCCTCCTTGGTCCCCATGGTCAGCGCTGCTTTTTGGGCTGTTGTTACTAGCTCGGTTCCTGTTATTCCCCCTGGACAATCAGGCCGGAAATTCTTCACTTTTGTTTCCTTGAGAGGTTCAAATGCTTTTCCCTTTTGCAGAAGTAAATAAACCCTGCGCTGAGTCTGCGGTTTTCCACATGAGCCTGCAGGGCCCCGGAGTAAACCGGCCTCAGCCAGCCCTGCCCAAGGTGCCCAAGGGCACCGGGAACCAGCCCTGGGGGCCCGGCTGACACCCTGGATACAGTTGGCAAAGGGAGGAAGGGCTTTAAACCAGGTGCCGGCTGAGCCCCGGTGGTGCTCCTGGAGACCGTGCCTGTGCAGGTCTGTACCGGCTGCTCCAAACCCAGGGGAACCAGCAGGGCCATCCGGGACATCGTGCTTGTAGTAAACCCAGGCATGCGGCTGTCTCAGCTCCCCAAAGCACCCGGAAGGGAAGGGAAGGGAAGGAAGGAAGGAAGGAAGGGGAGCCACAGCCAGCCACAGCCTCGGGCGCCTTGCACACGTGGCCCCTCACCCGGCTGGGGTGACCTGTGCTTTACACACAGTGCTGATGGCTGAGTCCTGCTGTTAAACACACTGCGGAAGCTGGGTGTGGTGTTGCATGCCTGTAATCTCAGTACCTGGGAGGCTGGGACAGGAGAATTGCAGGTTCAAAGCCAGCCTCAGCAACTTAGCAAGATATTGTTTCAAAATTAAAAGGGTTGGGAGTATAGCTCGGAGGTAGAATGTCCCTGAGTTCAATCCCCATTACACACGCATATACACACACACACACACACACACACACACACACACACACACGTTCATGTGTTAGAAGACACTGCCTTCTGCACCCATGCAGATAAGACAGCTGCCAGCCAGATACACAGCAGAGGGAGAGGGAAGAGAAGACGGCACAACAAGCCAGCTTTGTAAAGCTCCAAAATCTGAACATCCGGGCAGAGGCATAGACTGTCCTGACATCCTCAGCTTTGGTGGCGGCATACTTTTTTTTCTTTTCTTTTTGCAGTGCTGGTGATTGAACCCAGTGGCATTCTACCTCCAAGTTATACCCCCAGCCCTATTTTTTATTCTTTATTTTGAGACAGGATCTCACTAAGTTGCAGAGGACCTCACTAAGCAGCTGAGGCTGGCTGCAAACCCGTGGTCCTCCTGTCTCAGCCTCCCAGGTACTGAGATTACAAGTGTATGCTATCACACTCGGCCATCATATCTTTTTTAATTATGGAAAGTTTCAGTTCTACTCAGAGTAAAATGATGCAATAAATCCTGATTACCCATCACCAAGCACCAGCCCACGGCCGACTGTCCCACCCCCACCCTCTCTCTCCTTCCCATGTTGTTCTGAAGTGAATTCCAGATGCGTCCTGTCATCTGCAGATCTCTCAGCATATATCTATAAGAAATAAGGGCTCTTTTTAAGAACCATAAACGTAGCTGGGTGTGGCGGTGCAGAGGATCCGGGTTCGAGGCCAGCCTCAGCTACTTAGTGAGGCATTCCACAACTTAGTGAGACGCTGTTTCAAAATAAAGAATAAAAAATAGGACTGGGGGTGTAGCTCAGAGGTAGAATGCCCCTGGTACCGCAAAAAAAAAAAAAAAAAAAAAAAACACATAAATGTCAAACTATCATATACCTGAAGAAAGTGACCAGATGTTCTGTTGTTATTCAGTTATTCAGATTTCCTATTCACTCATAAATTCATTCATTTTCTGGTTTGTTGGAATTGGAATCCAGATAATACCCTGGCAGTGTGATTAGTATAATGGTGTGTGTGTGTGTGTGTGTGTGTGTGTGTGTGTGTGTGTGTGTGTGTGTTACTGGGGACTGAACTCAGGGACATTCTGCCTCCAAGCTACCCACCCAGCCCCTCTTTTCTTTTTTCTTTTGAAACAGGATCTCGCTAAGTTGCTGAGGGTCTCCCTAAATTGCTGAGGCTGGCCTCCCAATCTGCGATCCTCCTGTCTTAGCTTCCCATGTACTGAGATTACAGTTGTGTGCCTCCACACCCGACTATTGCAGGGTCTTTTTTTTTTTTTTTTTTTTTTTTTTTTTTGCAGTACTGGGGATTGAACCCAGGGGCATTCTACCTCTGAGCTACACCCCCAGCCCTATTTTTTATTCTTTATTTCGAAACAGGGTCTCACTAAGTTGCAGAGGGCCTCACTAAGCCGCTGAGGCCGGCCGCTGCAGTGTTTTTTAAGTCCCCTCACCTACAGGCTCCTCTTTCTTTCTTCTTCACTTCTGCTTTGCTAATCACGTGTTGAAGGGGCCATGGCGTTCATCTGTTAGGTCTCCTAGCATCTGGAGCTGGCTAATTGCATCCCCACGGTGTCGTTTAACGTGCTCCTCTGTCCTTTGAGTTTCCCAGGACCTGGTAACTCATCTAGAGGCTGGAGCAGATTTGGACTAATTATCAGCATAGTTTTTGCAAGATCCTTCAGAGAGGCAATTGGGGCCGCCCCTTAAGAGGCGCATGCGGTCCCCCTTGTCTTGATTTTGCGATGTTGGCAGGCCTGGACAGGTGATGCCTGAATCCAGACGGCCAGTCCCCAGAGGTGGGGAATGGTAATGCTCTCGGCCAGTCACTCCTCACAGTAGCCAGGACCCTTAAAGAGGCCACCCGTCATCCGCTGTGGGGTTATCTGCTGCTTATGTTTTCTCTATGTAAGCTAGGTAAAGGTGTCACCGTGACTCTGTGTGTGTGTGTGTGTGTGTGTGTGTGTGTGTGTGTGTGTGTGTGTATGTGTATGGAACTGGGGATTAAACCTAAGGGCATGCCACCTCTAAGCTACATCCCTAGACCTTTATATATACACACACACACACACACACACATATATGTATACACACACACACACACACACATATATATTTTTTTTAATTTTGAAGCAGGGTCTCACAAAATTGCTGAGGCTGGCCTCGAACCTGCACTCCATCTTTCTCAGCCTCCCAAGTCCTGGGATCACAAGCGTGACTGACTCTTTCCTTTATTCATCAGTTCTTAGAATGACGAGTTAGCTCCCCTGCTTTCATCTCTGCACATTAAAAGCTTCGACCATCAGGAAACAGTTCAAGCAATATATTTATTAGGAACTTGCTGCTTCCAGAGCTTGGCTATTATTTAGAAAATACAGATAACCTGAATAACAGGTTCACCCAGACAGAAAGCCATGGGTGTTGAGCAGATGTAGGTACTGCCTTCACAGAGTGCGCCTGCTGGCTGTCTTCAGAGGCAGGAGGTCCATTCATGCTTTTCGGATGAGCGAGCAGAGCCTCGGAGGTCGGGACCCAGGCCCTCTGTGTAGCCAGTCGAGATTGCCGTGCCCAGGAGCAAGGGCAGAGGGAGTGTGATCGGTGCTCCCGTTATCGCTCGACCCAGAGTTCTACGGGCTAGAGAGATTCCCCTCTTCTGCTTGCAAAGTGCTCAGGGGCCAGCGAGAGCCCAGCTCTGAGAGCCTGCGGTGTCAGCCCCCAGGACACGCAACCGTGGGAGGTGCTCAGTTGCACTTTTATTTATCATCTGAAATTTGGGGGCAGCCCTCTTTCTGAAGGCCTTTGTGGGGGTCCATCCAACTCCTGAGCTCTCTCCACCCCCCTCCCTGGCCCTGCCCCCAAATACTGACATTCTCAGGGCCTTTATTTTCTAGTTACTGCCGTGGATTATTCTTAAGGCTTTTAGGTGTCTTTGTTTCTGTGCAAACAGGGGTCAGGCTTAAAGTAGGTAATAAAGTTGCCTGAATGCATGAGCAAACAGAGGTGACTGTCAGCCATTTGTCCTTCCCCCCGTGGCCCTTGTCACAGGAGAAGGGATGATTCCAAGAGGGGTCTAACGTATTCCCAGACAGAGAGGGCAGCGCACCTCAGGACCAGCGGCCACCTTAGTGTACATGACAGGAAAGAATTCGAGCAGGCAAAGTCGGAGACGTAGAGGTTTATTTGGGAAAGCAAGAAAATTCAGGAGAGAGCAGGGGCCACCTCCAGAGAGAGGGGTGAGCTTTGGGGGTTCAGGGCTCGGAAAGGGGACGTTTGGGAAGCCATGTGAGGGTGACATCCATCCAGTGATCACAAGATGGTTTGTGGTGGTTTTTCTGATCCTTAACACAGTCTTCATTTTCTGGCCAATACGTAACCCTGGAAAGTCAAAGAAAGTACGGCTAAAAAAAATCAAGGTAGCGTCTCCGTTTTGCTTCAGCTCTTCCTTGGCAGGATAATCCACAGTATACAGGCAGTTATCAGAAGGGAGTGAATTTCCTGTAACTTTAAGGTTGTGTGAAAGATATGTAGATTTCCCAGAAGTTTGGGAGTGACCAGCCTGGAAGAGAACTGGTTTGGGGAGGGAAGGTATAAGGAACTTTATTTAGCACAAGGCTTTCGTATTAAAGTTAGATTTTAGCAGCTGGGCGTGGTGGCGCACGCTTGTAATCCCAGTACTTGGGAGGCTGAGACCAGAGGATCCGGGTTCACGGCCAGCCTCAACTACTTAATGAGGCCTTCTGCAACTTAGTGAGACCCTGTTTCAAAATGAAGAATAAAATAGGGCTGAGGATGTATCTCAGAGGTAGAATGCCCCTGAGTTCAATCCCCAGGACTGCAAAAAATAAAAAATAAAAAACTAAAGTTAGATTTTCCTCGTCCTTCCTTTGCGTCTCCTTTCTTCCTATTTTATTTCTTTGATTCTGCTCCAGCCATAAGTCCCCCGAGAGCAAGGACTCCTCTGTCCTCTGAGGCCAGCTCTGGGCACAGGGCTGGGATGGCCTCCACTCAGCAACTTTTGGGCCTCAAAGAGGAAGGGGCAGAGGAAGGCGGGTAGTGGCTGCAGCCGGACCAGAGCCTGCCATTTCTCTCCTGTGTGAGTAACTTTTCTCCTCCCAGCAGCCCTGGGGCTGCCGGACGGAGGGCGGGCCTTTCTGTTCATCCCCCAGCTTCAGATCCCATCCCCCGTTCTCAGCCAGCAGCAGCAGTGTCAATAGCTAACGTCCCGAGCGCCGTCACATGTCACAGGTACAGCAGAGCCACCTGTGAGGCAGGTGCCACCACCATCCCCACCTCACAGATGAGGACACTGAGACACACAAAAAAATGAAGGACCCCCCCCCAAGCCCTCCAGGCCACCCCCAACTTAGAGGGGTCCTCTGCAACTTGGTGAGACTCTGCTTCAAGATTAAAATAGGGCGGGGGTGTAGCTCAGGGGTAGAATGCCCCTGGATTCCATCCCCAGTAACACACACACACTCAAAATAAGAGAAACCTACGCATTGAACTCCAAGTCCAGTCTCTCTCTTTTTTTTTTTTTTTTGCAGTACTGGGGATGGAACTCAGGGGCATTCTACCTCCAAGCTATATCCCCAGCCCTATTTTTTATTCTTTATTTTGAAACAGGGTCTCACTAAGTTGCGGAGTGCCTCACTAGGTAGCTGAGGCTGGCCACGAACCCGGATCCTCCGGTCTCAGCCTCCCAAATGCTGGGATTACAAGCATGCGCCACCTCGCCCGGCTCAAGCCCAGTCTCTGATTTGCTGCTGAGCAAGTGATTCCACCCTGCCGCCTTGCTTTCTGCATCTGGGGAGTGGGACTGTGGGTCTCTACCCTGCCCCGCCTCCAGGCCCTTCTAGGCAAAGGTTCTGTTCACCCAGCACGTGCACGCAGGGCAGGGCTGGGCATGGTGTCATAGCGGCCCTGCTTTGTGTAATTCCGTCACCTTCTTCAAAGTCAAACCCTCTCCAGGCCAAATCCCCGGATTAGCCAGTCAGCCGGGCAGATTAACTTTTCATGGCTGGCCACTTCCAGCCCCAGCCCCGTGCTGGTGACCGCGTGGCGGGCCCGGTCCCGTCCCCAGGACTCTGGTCTTTGTCACTGTCCGGAAAGCCGTCCTCCGGGGAAGAGTTTTGCACGTGCCCCGTGCGTGGAGGGCAGGGAGGGCCTCTGTCTGAGAGCTGCCCCAGCGCTGAGCGAGCAGTGGGCAGGCTGTGTGACCTCTGCCCTCTTTTCTGTACCTCGGTCCCCCCACTTATAAAATGGGAGTAATACCAGTAAACCATAGCACCTCGTTCGTGAGATTACCATCAGATTGAGGATGTGTAAAGGCCTTAAAACACTGCGGATACATCTGAAGCACTAAATATTACCCTTGGAAAAGTTTATAGGAGCTGGGTGTGGTGGCAGACACCTATAATTCCAGTACTTGGGAGGCTGAGACAGGAGGATGGCCAGTTTGAGGCCAGCCTCAGCAACCTAGTGAGACCCTGTTTCAAAATAAAAAATAGGCCAGGTGTGGTGGCACATGCTTTTAATCCCAGTACTTGGGAGGCTGAGACAGGAAGATGGCTGGTTCATGGCCAGCCTCAGCTACTTAGTGAGGCTTTCCCCAACTTAGTGAGACCCTGTTTCAATAGGGGTAGGGGTGTGGCTTGGAGGTAGAATGCCTGTGGGTTTAATCCCCAGTTTCACACACACACAAAAAAAATAAAATAAAATAAAAGATAGATTGGGTAGATAGATAGATTGTGTAGCTTAGAGGTAGAATGTTCCTGGGTTCAACCCCAGCACTTTGGAAGCTTGCATGTACACGTACACACACACACATACACACACACACACACACACACACACACGTAGTTTATAGGAACTGACTAGATAGACCATAGTGGACCAGGGAGGGGGTGACATTTTCTCGCTTACGATCCTACATCTGCCATTCTTTAGCTCCAAAAAGTCACATTTCTCGGGACAAGAGTGACATTGGACAGACTCTCAAGAGCCTGATGTCTAAACAACAGTACCTGCTCCTTCTCAGGGAGAAGCGCGGCCGCCTGATGCTTTTTGCGTGTGACCCTCTCTGGAGGGGTGTGAGGGACTGAGGTGACCCTGTGATGCTGGCGTGACTCGGGGCTTCCGTCTCTCCTCCAGGATGGCACCTGCCAAAGACAGACCATCATGGTGGACGGTCTAGGTCGGATGGGCTGGCACGCCTTGCCGGGGTGCCTCCGGCCCCTCTGTCATCTAGTCTAGGGGCTTTCTGGGGACACAGTCTCCTCTTCACCACATCCTCCTCCATCTGCACCTCCGTTGGTGCCCTACGCAGGCCCCGCCCCTTCCCGCCCCAGCAGCAGCTGACCCTTGCTGGCCCCCAGTGTCTCCGCAGGTGGCCAGAGTGAGGCAGATAGGTCGGCCTTGCCCTTCACCGCTGACACGGACAAGCGATGGCCCTCAGCAGTGCGTCCACCTGGCAGCTGTGGCCAGGACCTCATTTGGAAACTGGTCTTTAGCAGATGGACTTAAGGCTCTTACGATGACGTCACCCTGGACGGGCATCCTCAGAAAAAGAGGGAAAAACCCAGAGCGGGGCAGTGACCTGAAGTCCGACTGGGGCTGAGGTCTGAGGGACGTATCCGAGGTCCGAGGGGTTGCTGGTGACACCACAGCCGGGAGAGACTTGGGGGAGACTGCACCCCCCTACCCCTTCCATCTCAAGAATGGTGCGAGAATAAAAAGCCACCCGGATTGTGGTTCTGTGTTACCGTAGCCCCCCTCCCGCCCCTGACAGTCATGAGTGGTTCTGGTCTCCCTTGGGAGGAAGCACAGCCTCCTTGGCCTCTGCCCACCTCTACTGCCTGCTCTGTGCTGCCCCAGGGCCTTTGCACTAGCTGCTACCCCTGTGGGAACATTCTTACTCTATTCTGTGATCGCTGAGGCTTTCCCAGAGCATGCCCACCTGTCACCTGGGGATTTCTGGTTTATTTACTCCAGGACGCTGACCTCAACATGTATTTATTTATTTTATTTTATTTTATTTTATTTTGCGGTACTGGCGATTGAACTCAGGGGCATTCTACCTCCGAGCTACACCCCAAGCCCTATTTTTTCTTCTTTATTTTGAAACAGGGTCTCACTAAGTTGCGGAGGGCCTCACTAAGTAGCTGCGTCTGGCCGCGAACCCGGATCCTCCAGTCTCAGCCTCCCAAATGCTGGGATTAGAAGCGTGCGCCACCACGCCCGGCCTCAACATGTATTTAAATCAACATACTTAAATAATGATTACAAATGTGTCATATGTGTCTGTCTCCCCTGCTCTAACTTTGCATGAGAATTAAGACCTTATCTATCTGTCTTACCCAGATTCCCCTGCCCCCAAGCTCAGCGTCTGGCCGCCCACTGTAAGTTTTCTTTGACTTAGCAAATACAAGCCTTCCTTGATAACGCTGTGGCAACCAAGTCCTGCTTCGTCTGGCTCTTGAGCTAGAAGACGATTTATTGTTTTACAGCAACGTTGGTAGAGACTGTGATCCCATGTGTTCTGTATGATTGACCTTACAGCCTTAGAAACCCCAGGGTCACCCCAGTAAACCAGTTGCACAAGCTCGCCTCTAGGTGTGAGCCTGAGAGCTGTAACCGGCCACTCCTAAGGGGTAGTGAGTTCCCCGTCCATGGAGGTGTGCAAAGTTTCACGTCCATTTGCTTGTTTGATCTTTGCGATCTCTAAGGATCCTTTGAGATGTTGAGCTCGGCCCCCCGCTAGCTCCTCCCTGAGCCTCCTAACTGCATCTCCTTTCTGTTTCCTGGGCCAGCCTTTGCGCTTTTCCCCAACAAGACCAGTCTCAGTGGATCTGAGATATCTGAGCGCGTAGGTCTACACACACATACAATTTTACAGTACAGTAGTTTATCAGTCTTGAATGTATATTTAGTGACAGGCTTGGCTAATCTTTCATCTAATTACACTCATTAACATTTAAATGTATAATCATTAATATATCTGGGCATGGCGGTCTAAATATTTTATAGAGGTCTTAATTACAGTAGACTTCCAGTCTTCCATAAAATTCTTGCACCCCTCCAATTAAAGGATGGCGTCAGGTAGCTCGGGGCCCCGGCTGGGAACCAGCGGTGGCCATGGTGTCCGGTTCCTGTGGCGGCACCCTAGAAGCCACAGCAGAGGGGTCGAGGAAATTATCCTCTGTGATTTCCCCCGCCCTAGCAGTCACGGAATCTCCTCCCTGAAGGGAGGGGAGAGCAAAAACAAGATCACAAAAATTAAAAATACTAGCCAGGCATGGTGGTGCACTCCTGTAATCCCAGAGACTCGGGAGGCTGAGGCAGGAGGATGGCAAATTTGAAGTCAGCCTGGCAACTTAGCAAGATCCTGTTTCAAATAAAAAAAAAAAGTAAAGGCAAAAAAATAATAAGGATGCTAATTATTGCTGCTGAGACTGTAAGGAGTCAATAAAACACACACACACACACACACACACACACACACACACACACACACACACACACCTCTTTCTTCCCCTGCCAAATGAGGAAGCAGTTGTTTTTGCAACTGCAGAGTCTCTACGGGCATGCAGCCCACGCGGGGTTTGTTGCACCCATTCCTCAGCGTCGGTCAGGTCACCGAGGCTGGACAAGGCTGCCGGCTTTCCTGCAGCGCCCAGGCCCCTGGGAGGTGGAGCAGGAACCGGATCCTCAGTGTCCTGGGTCTGGAGGGAACAGAGCCCCCACCCCCCTCCCTAGGGGCTGTGACCTGCAGAGAGGTGGGGGTCTCATGGCCGGGGCCACAGACTCCTCCCTGCTGCGGCCCCTCTGTGTCCCAAGCCAGTGTCCACCTGCCGTGCTGCTCCGGGCACTGCGCACCTGGACACAGTTAAAGCCAGAGCCAGACACCTGGCCCTGCCACCAGCTGGTTCAAGCCAACCCAGGTAGGGCCCTCTGCCTCTTGCCTGTGGTCTTGACAGCACAGCTGGCTGTCTCTACTCTCCACATCTGGCCCCGGACTTCCTGCCTCTGAGCTACACCCCCAGCCCTAGTTTATTTTTATTGTGAAACAAGGTCTCACTAGGTTGATGAGAATCTCACTAGTTGCTGAGGCTGTCTTCGAACCTGCAATCCCCCTGTCTCAACCTCCCAAGTACCCGGATTACAGGTGTGTAATCTATCTGTGGTCCATCTGCATTGAGCGCGACTGTAACCTGCTCATTCTCCCTGGGTCGGGTCTCCCCTAGGGGTGCCAAGACCGCCATGGGTGTGGCCGGTCTCCTGGGGGAGGTGTCAGGGTAGTTTTATTTGGGACTTTACGGAGATTGCCGTTCTGATCATTTCGGTGCAGGTGAGCGCAAGAGCGCATGCTCCTGGGACATACTCTTGGGCAGGAGCTCTGTCCCTCTGTTACAGAGGCAAGAAGACGGGTGTGGTGTGATTCCATGTCTAGTGCGTGACAGAGCTGGGATTCAAATCCGGATGGTCGAGCTCCATAGCTGGCCTCTCAGTTCCTGCTCTCTGTCACCTCTCTCCTCTCAAATTTGCCTCGGAAGAGACTGACCTCCACAGAACCGGCCTTGTGGGGGGAGTGGGGGGTACTATGGGGAGGGTGGAGCAGAGGTGGTGAGACTAGCCACCAAATCACTGGGTACCAGGGAGTGTGTCACCAAAGCTCAGAGAGGGTGCATGAGTTCCCAAGGCCACACAGCATTCTGGTGTGTACCCTGGCATCCTGCCTCCCCATCCACTGGTCCTGTCCCCTCCTGCTCCCCAAGGACTGAGCCTGAGGATGGCCTCACACACCAACCTGAGCCTTTAAAAACAGTCTTCATTGGGTGGGGCCTGTGGCTGATACTGTTTCCAGACACACACACACACACACACACACACACACACACACACACACACACACACACACACACACTTCGCCCCCAGTCTAGGGAATGTCGGTGTTCCAGCCCGTCTCCTGATACTATTTTTAGTGTCGGTTTGGAGGAAGGAGGACTTTTCCTGGACTCTCCTTCAGAGGCTGCAAAACAAGCTGGCCACCTCCCGCCCGCCCCGCCCACTTCCCTCCTGCTGGTACAGAGCTCCCCCGGGGATGGGGGCCCCCCAGGAGGCTGGCTGGCTCCCTGGCCCACCACCCTCCCGCCTCCATCCAGGACCGACCGCAGGGGTGGGTGGTAGTGACCTGGCCTTGACCTGGCCTGCACCCAGCCTGCGTGGCGCAGCCCTCTGAAGCACCTCTTACACTTTGCAGGTCCCTAAGCCCCTGCTGGAGCTGGCCCAGCCTTTCCTGACTGGATTTCCCATGGGGAGTCCTGGGCCCTGGGCAGCCACGCCTGAGGTCCAGGCCCCAAGCCTGAGGCCCATCAAGTGCTCTCAAAGCCTCTGTGCTGACCTGTCCGTCTCCTTCTCAGGACGCCCAGGCCTCTCCGGGACAGCCAGGCCGGGCGGTCACAGGCCAATGCAGGGAGGAGATGTAGCACGAGGAAGAAACTGTTTCCTCTCTTCCTACAGAGGTTCAGGAACTTTCCTGAGGCCATGCAGCTGATATCAGACCCAGACTGCGAAACCCAGGTCTCCGTGCAGCGCCTGGCCTCATGCTGGGTGACCTCCGACCTCTCCCGGGCTTCATCTGCCGTGGGCACCTGCGCAGATCAGCGGTCAGCCCCCACCTGAGGCCCACATACGATACGAGATTAGGCTATATAAGGAATTGCAACACTGAAAATCAAAGGAACGTTTGAGATATTATTAAAAATCAGAGGAAACTGGAGCTCGGAATTCTCTCCCAGTCAGAGCCCGTGGCTTCGCTGGGCCCCGTGGATAGCTGTCTCCTCTGGGTAGGGAGGATCCTAGGTCCCTGCCTGCCCTGCAGGTGGGCCCGTGGTCCAACCTGGCCGTGGGGTCTGGAGGCCCAGGGAAGGCCATGTGAGGTATTGGGAAATCATGGCCACAGCCTTCTGCGCCTTGCTCAAGCCCGACTCTTCTATTTGCCACTTCCTTTACCTTCTAGAGGCTTCTAGGCTCTTCTGGAAGGCTGGCAGGTCCTGAGCTGTGGGTCTGCTTCCAGGTTGCCGGTGCAGATTCCTGTGGGGCGGGCTGAGGACGACTGTACAGCAGATACGGCAGGTGCTGTGTGGGGGTGAGGGAAACAGGGAGCCATCAGGGAGGGGAAGAGGTTCTTCAGGACTCTTTTGTCCAACAAATACAGAATGAAGGATAAGAAAGAGCCCAGAGAGCTGGGTGTGGTGGCACACACCTGTAAATCCCAGGACTTGGGAGGCTGAGACAGGAGGATTGAAGATTCAAGGCCAGCCACAGCAACTTAGTGAGACCCTGTTTCAAAATAAAATACAGAAAGGGCTGGGGGTATAGCTTGGAGGTAGAATGCCCCTGGGTTCAATCTTCAGTACCAAAAAGAAGGGAGGGAGGGAGGGGAGAGGAGGAGGGAAAGAAGGAGGGAAAAAGAAAAGGAGCAGTCCAAGGATGAGGCCTCCAGGGCTGAGAAGTCAGAAGTGAGCAGAACCCAGGAAGAACTGGAGAGATGGGGAGGCTGGGGAGTGTGGGGCACCTGCAGCTGAAGAGCCCATCCGAGGGAGGCTGCAGGCTTCCCTGCCTGGAGGTGATGGGGTGACCTTGTGTTTTGCTCAAAAAAATAAATAAGTAAATAAAAAGGACTTTGAGCCTGAGAGGGGTCACATGAAGACTTTCTGTGACAGACACGGAAGAGAACTATGCATTTGTGCGGCGCCAGGGAAAGTCCGTGGATAGTGCATGTCATATGCAGGAATGCAGATGGCCCCGGGACTCCCGGAATGAAGGGGAGCCTCAGTTTCCAAATGAAGGGAAGGCACGGCAGGAGCTGGATGGGCTGGTGGCAGGAGAGCCCGTGGGAGAACTGAGTCCCCACGCTCCTGGACCCTGGTTCTCCCCCATGTTGGAAGTGCGGGGTCAGGGGTCTCTCTGCAGGTGCCCGAGGTCAGTGCGGGCTGCGGCAGTGGCCAGAGCAATAGGAGGTGGACACAGCTCATGGAGCCCTAGGCTGCTCGGCAAAGATTCCAGCTGGGTTGGGGCCAGTTTATAAGAGCTAGGCCCGGGTCCCATCAGGAGGCACAGGGGACATTCCTGGGTCCTCTGCCCAGGAAGAGGAAAGAAAAGCAGAACATTTTCTGCGACTGTGGACAAGTTCCTGCCATTCCCTGGACTTCGTCCATTCCCATCAGTCATTCACTGGACAGTCGGGCCATCACGGTTGACTGAAATATGGTTTGTTTAAACATGTCCCTTTTGTTGGATATTTGGGTATCGTTTTCAGCGTTTGCTTATGTGAGCAGTACTGTTTCATATAAGTTTGTTTGCTGCTTTTTATTAGACTCTGTAAAGTGGAATTGCTCAGGCAAAAGGCACTTGGCCAATTCTAGCCCAGAAAACAAACGCGGGGAAGGTTCAGGTTCAGGGAAGCGCGGTGTTTAGCTGAAGCAACCCACCGAGATGTTGACCTCCACAGCCAGGCAGTGCAGAGGTACAAGAGATTAAAGATGCCGGTACAGTTATCAGAAGAAGAGCAGTAGGGCTTGCTGCATGTCACCACAGGGATCCAGCTGCTGGGGCTGAGACAGTGACCAGGACCCGCCAGGTCCCTGCCCTCCCAGAGTTTGTCTGACTTCTTTAGTGCAAACATATGCAAGTAAACCTAGTGAGCCCTCTTTAACCTTTGATCCAGTTGAGGGAGACAAAGTCACTCTTGCATCTTCAACAGGCTACTTAGGGTCACACCTCCACCAGCGAGAAGAATTGCCTCCGTCTCCTCTGGATCAGTAGAGTCAGACTTGGTCCCGTGGAATGTGGGAATTGGCATAGCATAACCCAGACCAGGGTCTGATTGGTCACCACTGGCGTCTGCCCCACTTACGGGGAGCAGAATTGGTAAATCTGCCCCACTTCTTTCCTGTACCATGACAGACATCCCTAATCAACCCAAGTGCCTAGAGAGCGTGATTGATTAGTCATGTCTGCCACAGCCAAAGGACTGGAAAGTAAGAGCCTGTTTGGATACTTCCTGTGCGGCCCCAGGCGGGAGGTTGGGAAGGTCTCACGCACACTCCCTAGGATGCAAGGAGAGAATGGTGGGGCATCTGGGAAGGTCGTGGCCCTGAGTCAAAGTACTGGGTGGGGTGCCAGGCCTGCCTGCCACTCACTGGCCGTGACCTCTTTCATCTCCTCGCCTCGGAGTGAGAAGAGAGGAGTTAACATTCCCAGTCAGGCGCCTTCCTAGCCAGCCACCTCCATCCAGACCCGGCTCAGGCGGGCGGTGTCCCCAGCGGCCACTGGTGGCTGCCACTTGTCAGCTGCTACCATGTGACGGGGCAAGGGCCCGGCAGCCTTGGTGAAGTCGATTGGATTCCGAACTCACCTTGCTCGTCTTTCAGACAGGAAGAACCAACGCACCTGGCGTCTACCAACTCCAGGACCACAGCGCCATGGGCCTGTTGCGACTCTTTTACTTGCCGGTTCCCCGCCCCTGCCTCTCCCCGGCCAGGGCTGTCTGTCTTCTCATTGTCCAGCCTGCCAGACAAGTCCTCCTGCATCTCCTGGGGCCGGAGCTCTGGCCTGGAAGCATGGGGGGTTGAAAGAGGAAGCGGAGCTGACAGTTCCTGAGCGCCTGCTTTGTGCTCTCCTGTCACCTGGTCTTACCGGGTAGAGGTGACCACTGGCCCTTCACAGCTGAGGAGAGGGAAGCTCAGAGTCACTGGTGCCCCATGCCCTCCAGCTAACCGGGCAGTGAGGGGACTGGAATCCAGGGCTTCCAGGCTGAAGCCGGGTCTTTCTGAGGTTCTCTTCTCCCTAGACGCTCAAGATCTGGGCCCCACAGTTCACTCAGGACAAGGCAGCCTGTCCCCTACAGGGCTGAAATGACTAGACTCCCCATCCCCCTTCTGCAGATGAGCAAACAGAGGTTTCATTCAACTGAGGCAGACTTCTCAGCCAGAGCATCTAACCAAACTCTTATCCTAAGCATCAGGAGTCCTGGGCCAGCTCGCTGTGTGACATCCACTACTCTCCTTCCCTCTCTGGGCCTCCGTTTCCTCAGCTGTCAAGGGAAGTTGACCTTGAAAGACTCAGAGCCTCACATTTTGGTGGGTGTTATTCAGAGGCCTGAGCCCACAGGTCCAATGTGCAGGGCCCTTCTGGCCCCTGCCTGCCCGGGTTCCCCACAGTCAGTATTTGAAACCTGAAAGGGAGGCTGGTCAGCAGGGTTGATGGAAAAGGAAGGGTGTCCTCTGCTGGCCACAGCTGGGATTGTCCTACACAGGTGGAGGATTCCTTAACTCTGTGGCCACATCCCTCCCCACCCCTGAGCCCAGGTTTGCCAGGGGTCCACCCTGGCTGGGAAGTTCTGCAAGGGCCAGTTGGGGACCACAGTCTTGGAAACCTGACATGTGACCTATGCTGGTTGAGGGGTCTCCAGGTAGAGAGCAGATAACTGGGGGAATTCCTCAGGAGCTGCTGGTGTGCTCACACACACACACACCACACGCATGCAGGTTCACACACACACCTGTCTCTAGCAGCCACAGGGCAGTAATGGGGTGCATACAATAACCCCAGCTACCTTTCATGGGGACCTCGGAAAGCCCCGCTGGGAGGTCAGACGGCGGCTCGTCTGCCCTGTGTTATGCGTCTCTGGACAGCTGCTGGTCTGTGGCTGCGGCAGCAGGTAACACAGCCTACAGCAAAGTCCTGTGTCTCACAGCAGGTGGGCAGGGGTCTGGGGGGTCCAGGCCAGACACCTGGCTCTGAGCCCAGGATCCATGCCCGCTTCATGGCTCCTGGTGGGCGAGTCAACCCTGGAGCCTCCTCTGAGCCCGCAGAGCAGGCCCACCCGCCCACAGCACCAGGCCCCTCGGGGCAGATGGGGACGAGTGTGTGGCTGGACAGCCGTGCTGTGGGAGTTTGTTTGGGGTTGGCGATTTTGGAGGCCGAAGCCCCGAGGTTAGGAGGGGGGCGGGGTGCTGGGGCCAGGCGGCCTCTGCCACTCACGACTCGGCCGTGTCCCTTCCTCTCTCGGGGACCTCCCTGTCAGTAATGTGGAGTGTCTTCAGGCGGTGAGAGTTAACAGGTGTAGCACAGCACCTGCACGTCCGAAGTGTCGCTGCGTTTTAGTAACTGGGACACCGAGGCTGGGGGTGCAGACTTGCTCAGGGTGGGAGTTACACCTCTGAGCCCACCTGTCACGCCATGTGGTGTTGGCCAGGGCCGTGCACGTGTCCCCACATGCCGTCACTCTGGCCAGGTGGCGGTGATAAAGTCTCTTGGGGTCTCCAAGGCTGAAAGGAAGTTCAGGGCGTCCAGCATCCTCGTCTTGCTAGGGTGCCGTACCTAGGGGAAACTGAGACTCAGTGCTCAGAAATGCCTTCATCTTGGCCTGCTGCCCCCTCCCCAGCCCTAAAGCCAAGAATTTGCAGGCATTGCCCCGAGGTGGGGGTGGGGGTAGGGGCTGTATGTTCTGCCCTGGGGGACCCCCTTTCCCTCTTGATCTCCACCCACCAAGCGTTACAGCTCCAGATGTTAATCGTGGGGTTGACTCTGCACCTCTGGCTCGGGACTCTGGCATCCCAAGCCAGGGAAAGAGGAAGAGGCCGCCTCAGATGCTGGAGAAGAGTGACATGTGGCCTCCGCCTAGTGGGAAGAGGGTATCCCTCAGCACACGCCCTGCTCCCGCCCGCGGCCCCTTGTTCCCAGGAGCCGGCTGGCTTCATGGCTGGCTTCATTCCATGATCGCGTGTACCTCCTCCCCCGCCCCGGGCTTACACTGCCCGTTGTCATGGCGGAGGCTCCGGTGGCCTAGCTGTAGGAAGGGGACCCACGTGGATGGAGCGGGGTGACCCAGAGGCAAGCAGAGTGCTGGGGAGCCACAGCTGAGTTCAGGAGAGGCCTGCCCCAGAGAGACAGGGTCACGCCTCACAAGCCGGCCGCTCCCCTTGCATTAGGAGTGTGAAGGATGTCGGAGTGGGGTTTTAAAGGACAAAGTCGGGGATGGATGGATGGACGGATGGACGGACGGACGGACGGACGGGAGGGAGGGAGGGAGGGAAGGAAGGACTGTGTCACTCCCATAGCTGCATGTATAGATCTTAAGTTAGTAGTAGTAGTAGTAATAGTAGTAGTAGTATTTGCAGTACTGGAGATAAACCGCAGGGGTGTTTGACTACTGAGCTACACCCCAGCTCTTTTTTATTTTAAAACAGAGCTTCTCAAAATAGCTGAGGGTCTTACTAAGTTGCCAAGGCTGGCCTCCAACCTGCGATCCTCCTGTCTCAGACTCCTGTCTCAGACTCCCTCGCCTGGCTTTATTTCCTGGAGTTGGGTGGTAGGAAGCGGCTATTGGTGGGGTTATCATCCCGGCACCCACTCTGGGAAGCTTCCTGTCTGGTGGGACAACATAGCACCTGGATGCTCTTGGCCTGGAGGGGGAAATACACCCACGCCCGGACCTTGGGCCAGCACAGGGGCCTAGGTGCTCCCAGGGCCACCCCCTGCAGGGTTCCCTGAGCAGGACTCACATGACACAGATGGAGAGACTGTGTCCAAGAGCAGACCAACCAGGGTCCCATGCTCTTGGCAATGGTCGTGTGCAGATTGGACATCGTATGATGGTGTCGGCGACACCTTGTGATTTTCATTAATCTTTGCTTGACATTCTCTCCCAGGGGTTCAGCTTGCATGAATTCGGGGTCCTCCCTGGCGGGGTCCAGCCTGAAGATGGGCAGAGCCAGGGTCCTCCAGGGGCGCGTGAGGGCAGCGGAGCCCTTGAGGTGGCGTGACAACTCCTCACAGCTGCTCTGATGCCGCAGTTAGGAAGCGTCGGGCCGCGCGTAACCCCACAAACACCGGGACTGGTTTTCTCCTGTTCCAAGGAATCCTGGCCCAGTGGACGCCATCTGATGATCCAGGCACCTGTTCTTCCCAGGAGACACTTCCGTACATCTTAGTAACCAGAACTGTGGCACGCGCCCCCTCTAGCCGCAGGGGAGCTTGGGAAGCTGAGTGTCTGCACAGGTTACATAGCGCCCCCAAATAAGCCTTGGAGTTCTCTTTAAGGAGGAGGGTGGAGGGATTCTAGAGTTAGTAATGTGTTGGGGGGAGCAAGTATTATCCCCTCTTTCAGATCGCTAGCCACCCTAAAGGTAGGAGTTGTGTCTGGCTCATCTGTCTTCTTAAATTAACAAACATGGAGCCTGGCACACAGTAGGTGCTTAACTAACAGTTGGAGGGGATCAACTAATCTGAAAGCATGGGTCCAGCCCTTGCTCAGGGAGCCCCCGGTCAGACAGAGGAGGCACCGCCCCGGCCCCCTGCAGAGTTGGCCAACACACTACACACACACACACACACACACACACACACACACACACACACACACACTCGGCCACACGCACACACATCCCTGCTGCACAGCTGGCCACAGGGTGGAGGAGCACAGAAGGTCCCCGAGGCCAGCAAGGGGCTGGGATACACCCAGAATTCAATGCAAGCATGTGGTCAACACGTCCAGTTATGCTGGGTCTGGACGCTTCATTCGATGCCCTCTGACCAGCTTAGATGTTGGGGTTTCTTAAAGTGAGGTCCCCTGGTGATGGGGTCCGCCATATCACCAGCATAGAACTAGCCCAGCTGGCCCCTCCTCCACCCAGAGGTCCCTCCCTGCTGGCTCTGTGCTCCCATCCCTTAAGGTTCCAGCCCAGCAGGCCTGGAATTCCACCCTGGTGACCTAAGCTGCTCAGCCACGCTGGCCCCAGGAGGACAAGGAGGACAGAGCCTGCCGGGGGGCCGGGAAGCTCAAAGCTGGAATTCCAAGTCTGCCCCAGGGTTCTGTGCGCAGGGTGACAGGGCCCAGCTGACCTGCCTCCCACCTGCTCCCGTTTGGGAGGGGCACGGAGCAGCTCATGAAAGGGACCCTGCGGGGTCACGGCTTGTTAGGTGGCACCCAGAGCTCGGGGTCCTCCTGGGTCTGGAGCCGATGCCAGCGCCACCTCCCTCACGGACGTGGGCTGTGTGCAGGTCGGGTGCCCATCGAGTGTGTGGGCCTCAGGGTCAGGCGTGGCTGGGGACCTTAGGAAGTGGCGTGACCACGATGGGTGGTCTCACCCCCCCCCCAGGAACCTCAGAACCCCTCCTCCTCCTCCATCTTCTCTCCAGGCAGGGGGTGCAGGACTGGGGGCTCTGAGCCTGCTCGCCCCCCCAGGGCGCAGTGCTGGGGGAGGGGTGTCTCGCTACCTGCAGGCGGCTGCTGGGGCACGTGACCCTGTGTTTTGGTTTATTTGTTTGAACCGCTTTATTGAGACCTAATTGACACACCACACAAATGGCCCACTTAGAGCCAGGGATACTCAGCATGTTCAGATCACGTGTCCGACACAACCCATGTCAGAGCATTGTCATCACCAGGAACGAAAACCCATGGCTGGACACAGCGACACGCCTGTAATCCTGGTACCTGGGAAGCCGAGACAGGAGGATCGCAGGTTCGAGGCTAGCCTTAGCAACTTAGCCAGATCCTGTTTCAAAATAAAAAAATAACACAAGGGCTGGGGGTGTAGTTCGTAGGTAGAGTGCCCCTGGGTTCAACAACCAGTGCTTAAAAAAAAAAGAAAGAAAAGCAGCCCCATGCTCCTTAGCTGTCACCCCTGCACCCCGCCACCCCCACCCCAGTCCAGGCCCAGGGAGCCCCTCATCTCCCTCCTGCCCTACACATTTCCCTCGTGTGCACATTTTTCATAAATGGAATCACACCGTGTGTGGCCCTGCGCCTGGCTCCTGCCGCGCCGCTCGGCACAGCACGATTTCCAGGCTGTCCGTGTGCAGCGTGGGTCAGAACTTCCGTTATGAAGCAGCGTTCCCTCGCACGGGTCTCTCTTGCGGGGTTTGTTCACTCATCCGTCGCAGCACATTGGGGCTGTTTGCGCCTCTTTGGTTGCCATGGATTATGTTGCTAGGAGCATTGGTACACAGGGTTTTGTGTCGACATCTGTTTTCATGTCTCGTGGGTCTGTGCCTAGGAGCAGAATCGCAGGGTCCTATGGGAACCTGAGGTCTGATCTTTGGAGGAACTGCCGGAATGGTTTCCAGCGCAGTGGCCCGGGAGATGTGCCCGGGCGGTGTGTGGGAACCCCCCTGCCTCTGCCTCCTCACCAGCACTTGTTACTGTCTTTTCTATCTCAGCTGCTCCAGTGAGGAAGGCGTCCTGAGGCTTGGAGTTTTTGTTTTTATACTGGGGACTGAACCCAGAAATATTCTACTGCTGAGCTACACCCCCAGCCCTTTTTATTCTTTTTTTTTTAAACAGGGTCTTGCTAAGTTGCTGAGGCTAGCCTCAAACCTGAGATCCTCCCAAGTATTGGGATTACAGGTGTGCATTGCCATGCCTAACTTCATTGTGGTTTTGATTTGCATTTCCGTAACAGCTAATGATGTCAAATACCTTTTCATGTACTTTTTGTCCGTCTCTTGGGGAACTGTCTATTTAAATTCCTTACACATTTTTCTTTTTTTTTTTTTTTTTTTGCGGTACTGGGGATTGAACTCAGGGGCATTCTACCTCCGAGCTACGCCCCCAGCCCTATTTTTTATTCTTTATTTTGAAACCGAGTCTCACTAAGTTGCGGAGTGCCTCACTAGGTAGCTGAGGCTGGCCGCGAACCCGGATCCTCTGGTCTCAGCCTCCCGAATGCTGGGATT